>CAJPEX010001870.1:0-45480 GCA_905338405.1 Notodromas monacha
AGATACTTTATTGAAAAATATTGTTTTCGTATTTACTTCGGCAAAAATCCAATGGAACAAAGGCGTCAAGAATCACTAGTGATTTGGATTCGATGCTCAAGGATTTTTTAAAAATTCAGATTCAAAATTTGTGTAGTCTTCTTTGTAAGTGTTTTGGTCCAGCAAATCACAAGGGTATGGTTCACTTATGGTTTGTAGACACAATTTTATCATTTTGCTGGATCGAACCAGTTTCGGAAAGTTATTTTTGTTGCCTAGCATGTTTCGGGGAAATGTCCTAGATACACTGAAAGCTTCCACATTTATCTCTTCAGAATCGAGGTCAATGAGGAAATAAACCTGGGGAAACCCGTGGAAAAGGAAAATAAATAAAAAAACCCTAGGAAAGAAATTGTGTCGGGGAAGTCGCAGGGTTTATCGGATAAAGCCATCAATTTTATTTCGTCGTATTGCATTTTCTTCACAGAAAATTCTCCCTCCAGTTATTTGAAATAAAATTATGTACAGTACTTCCGCACGATACATGCATGTGAATGTCGATACATTAGTCAAGTCTCTCAGTACTGATGTTCTGTAATGGATTAATATCCTTTTTGTGAGCTTCAAGATTTGCTGGAAGATTTTTTTTGCCCCAATTACAACGATAATCTAACAAAACGCGGCTGACCTTGCGCCAATTTTGTGGTTCATGTAGGGGACCTCGTTTTGTGGAGTAAACCATCGATACGCACATCAGGTTTTTCCCAAAAATTTCTCACATTCATTCCATAATTTCAAAGACACCAAATTGCTTCATTTTTCCGTTTTGAGCCAGTCATAAAGCAGGTGACTATTGTACTAGGATCAATCAAGTTCTCAGAATTATTTTCACCATCTATGAGACTATGACCCTGACACCATCAATGGCTTGCTACTACCACATTTACTCTAGTATTCCCTTCTTCGCAAGTTTGAGAGGGAACATATGGGGTGAGCATCGAATTAGGCTTAAAATTCTGCGAAGGCTTTTGAAAAATTCAAGCGTGAATTATACTTGATTTTTATGGAAAATGTTGGACTAAGTTCAAAAGAAAAACTTATTTTAATGGAAACAATTGAATTTTTCAAATTCATGATCAGTTCATGTCTAAATTCGAATTGGTGTGTTCTTATCTTAGAAACATTGTGGTTTCAGAGTCAATAAATATTGGGTGCACATTTTACAAGGGGATAGGATTTTATGCAAAAAAATTCTATTGAAAACCCCTGGTGCGCATCTTACTCAAGGGTGTATTGTTCTGCACTCAAGTAAATACATACCATGCAATATGACCTCCTGAAATTCGATGGTAAAATTTGCTTTGAGGTCAGCTCAAAATTTGACCTCTATTTTACAAGTCAACCAGCAGAGAGATGCAAAACCTCAGATACATTCTGGAAAACAATGCATTTTATGCAGTCTTGCCATTCTACCACTTCACAAGTTGACCCTAGCCCAGGAACAGATTATGGTTGAATTGGGGCCCAAATCATAAAAAGTCTGACACTTTTTTTATAATCCTGCAGAAAATGTTTTCTCAAAATCGAAAAAATCCTTCACAGGGTAACATTTTTTATGCATTCCTTCTAGTGTAGGATCAACACATATTGGGGATTTCTGAACACAGTGGGATTTTCTGTTGCCAGATTTTTCCTGACTTAAACCTTCCCAACCTGGAGGTCTTTAACCCTTGTGCACCTCAGTGACCTTAAATCAAACCAAAGTGTCTCTCAGAGACCTTTGGTAATTTCAGAGATCTTTGGTCAAACTGAAATGCTCCTCCCACAAAAAATCCTGACCCAGCAAATAATTTGGGCGTTTTGAATGCATTTCTAGCCAAAAATGCTACGCATTTTTTACCTCTCTATGTTACGCCTACTCAGGATTTTATTTAATGCATACCTTACAGGCATTTTGAAATGCCCTCTAGTTACAGCTAGGTATTTATCCAGGCGTAACTCAAGTTACGCCTGGGTAGGATTGAGTATAATGAAGAAATGCATTTGATACGCATTTTTAAACAGGAAATTGTTACAAAGAAAACCACAATTTTTAAAAATATTCTCACCAAGACAGACTGGACTCATGCACAATGCACACATTATACACACACACACACACAAACAAACAGACACACACACACACACTGACAGGGAAATAAATGAATAATAAACTGCCCCTCTCGGGATTCGAACTTCAAACAAACATTCATGAGCCCAAAGTCATATCAACTGTGCCACAATACCTTGGTATTATTACTGAGGTGATAATTACTCAGTAATAATACCAGGGCATCTAATAGCAGGTATCATGTGCCAGATGGTATTATATATCTGAAATGAACAGTTTTTGGGATTGTAACAGATAGGCATTTTAAAATGCCTCTGTTACAGTGCCAAAAACTGTTCATTACAGCTTTTCCTTTGTTGTGGCATGGAGTTTTTTGTAACACCAGCCTGTTACATTCTTTAAAAATTATTCTTTATTTTAACAGTATTTTTAACTTGAAAATTTATATTTTGTGGTTTTGTATAATTGCCACAAACTGATGCAACAAACATAAAAATCTGCAACATTGTGTTTGTTGGATCAGTTTGTTGAACCAGTTTGTTGTACCAGTTTGTCGCAGCACAGATCCAGGGTTCCAGATCCTCGCTGCAGTATTATAAAACACCAAAGATCTGTGATTGGCTGCGGTATTACTAACGCAGCCAATCATGGAAACTGTGGTATTTTACTTTACTGCAGCGCGGATCCAGACTGCTGAATCCGCGCAGCTATGCTGTGATTGGCCACAGAAATAATACCATGGCCAATCACACGCCAGTATAATACCACTGGTATTATACTGGCAATAGAGAACCCCGCGTACCGCAGGGTTCTCTACCCTACTGCCTGGGTTCCTGGTCAACCTGCAGAGATGTCAACTTCTCTGCAGGTTGACCAGGAACCCTCAGCTATCCAGGGATTAACTCTTGGATCCTGGAGGGTTCCTGGTTGTCCTGTGGCAAAGTTGGGATTTTTTCAGGATGAGGGACATTTCAGTTTGAGCAAAGGTCACTGAAATGCCACAAGGTTGTGAAGGCCTAAGTTGGAAAAAATCTGGGTGCAGAAAATCCCATTGTCTCACAAAAGCCACTATGTTAATCCTATGCTGGGAATGCATTAAAAAATGTCATCCAGGGAGGATTTTTTTAGCCAAAATTTTCTGAAGGATTATAAAAGAATATTGGACTTTTTCCTGACTATTAGGCCTTGGTTCAAAAATCGTATTTTTTAAATTTTCAGTCCTCATGGGGACAACATTATCCAAAAATCTCCCAACTTTGCGGCCCAAGTGTTGAAGACCAACCTGTATTGTGGGTTTGTGGCTTTTATGAGTGTTGAAACCTATCCTTGTAATATTTGCCAATTCTCCCTAATGGTTCTCCTCTTACAAATGGTCTTGAGAACTTCATGAAACTACTTGAAATGCTTATTGCTCAGTGGGCGTTGTTTCCTGGTGGTTGTGTTGGTGGGGAGGACAGACTTGGTCACTGGTTGTTATATGCCATACATGAAGGTTTGTTGTCAAAGCCGCGCTGTCGTTGCCAGTGGCAACGCATGCTGACGCTGCGCTAACGTCAGAGGCGCGACATGGATTGGCTGACGAGAGGAGCTGGAATTGACGAGGCTTTGGCAGGCTTCGTTGCTGAAAGCCAGCCTTTCTGCGACTGTATGACGCGATGAGAGGCGGTATTTTAATTTTAAAAAAAAGTACTGTACCTTCAGTCGTGCACAAATGGCGAAATAAGGGTAATTGTGAGACCGAATTGAGAGTTGTCCTTATTTGAAAAGAAGTATAAATCGCGATTTTGTTCTTAATCCATTTCAACTTGAACCTCATCGTTTCTGTCTGTTCAAAAATTGTTGGGCATACAGATAGAAGATATTTCGTAGAATGTGAATTTTATACATCATGGTTGATTTCTTTGTCCTCGTATAAAATATACCAGGTGTTTGAATATTCTTTTTAATTTTATTTGGTGATATGGGAGAGGACAACCCATAGACGATATTGCAAAATTCAGACGGCCACAAAACTGCATTGCTGTGTGTTTTAAAATGTGATACAGTATTTCTATATCATCGCGAATATCGTCGAGGAGTACAGTCTATACATATTTTTTCAGTGAATGATTTCAACAATTCTAGATGTCGCTCTTGTTGCTGGAACAAGCGTGTGTGTGGATTTAAGTACAAATTGGTTTCGATTCAATAGGTTCCTGCGACTAATAAGAATTAACGGTGTTTATGTTCTGACAATGTCACCGGAAATTAGTTTTTGAAGTTGGGTTTTCATACACAGGTACAGTATTTCGGTTTCATACGTGATAATTCATCAAGTTTCAAACGATGGTGAGCTTACAGGACGGAATGACTAAACTATACTGCTGATTTTTTCCCTCTCTCAGGATGCATACATCAATTATGTACGTCAATATATTTCCGAAAGCTGATGGATTATTATTTTTTTGCTGTGTAGCTTCTATATGAAATGAGTGAATTTTCGAATGCGTCGTGCAATGAGACAGAAAAAAGTCATTGAGACTCCTGTGAAACTTTGATCCCAGTTGTTAAACGGAATACTTCAGATGCCTGAAACTCTGCCCAGGTCTCTTTTTTTTTAAACCGAGAATATTTCATTATTCCATTAAATAATCAAAGAAATTTCAAATTCCAAAATTAATACGCGAAAATGAATTCCAAAATTAATTCATGATTGACGATGTCTTATTTTTGAGTAAATGCTGTAGGGCCCCAAGAAAAGGACGTAATAATCGGTATGTTGATTATGTCCCGATGTCAGAGCGTCCGTATGTCGGATCAAATTTTCCTATGTAGACAGCAATGCGAACATATTCAATTAATCCTTCTCTTGTTCAAAAGTTTGACGAAAGTCCATCTAAAAATGGAATAAAGCAATTTTTCTCAACTTCAACATAAATAAAGTGACAGTGCAGTAAGAAAATATTCATAATTTAATCTTTTGGCAGAATAAAAAGCCGAAAAATCAGAAAACAAGCACAAGTCTTCCTATACCATGCTCAGATGATGGAAACTGTGGTGAAAAAAATAAGCGCGAAATTCGCCTCTTTTGGATTATGATTTATATTGAGCTTATATGTTACGAATTTCTTTATAATGTTTTCGAATATGTAAAGCTTAATTTGCTCAAGAGATATCAAAATTTTGAAAAACAAAATGCTTCCATTGTCTATAGAAATGTTGCTAAAGTGTCATCATACCTTGAGACATTATCCAAAGGTCAGGGAAGATTTTTCTATTTTTATTTTAAAATTTAAATGTCGCAAAGTCGAATAGTCCGGCAGTCAATACGTCGGGGTCCCACATTATCCAAACTTTTTTTCCAACTGCGGAAATTAAACTCCATGAAACCATGTTACAAATAAATTATCAAAAAGAAAAACTTTGCCACGTGGCCGCGTGCCCCGCATGAGCACCCAGGTGATCCTGGAATCGATAAAATAAATTTATTATTTATAAGCCTGGTTCTTCCAAAGGGCCGTGTCCGGGAAGAAATACTGTTATTTCTGGCCGTGGAAAAAACGCGCGTCGAAGAGAACGCAAAAAAAAAGTCACTGTGCAATATAACTTGCCCCTACGTCAGGGTCAGTTGTTGTTGTGAGCATTCAACAACACGAGACCAACTTGACGCAGCTGCTTTTTAACCTTCATGTGATAATAGAGAATAAGGAGTGAGCTCTGTGAAAAGAAAGTGACTTTTTCAGTTTTCATGGCGATATTTTTTTCGCGTATTAATTTTGGAATTTGAAATTTCATCCGCGAATAATAAAAGTTTTGTTTTGCGCAATCTACGTATTCCAAGACACGTTCGCGATTCATTTATGTGTATGTACTGTAATTTATTATGTCAGCTGCTTCAGAGCGAATCTTGTTGAAGAAACGGGAAATGTTTTGCATAAATACTTATTCGGGAAATTTGTTTGATTCATCACGCATTTTAGTCGTTCAAAATCCTTCGGGAATGGATAAGGTTTTGTTTTTAATTTTAACCACACGGATCAAATTGACAGGTATTTTCATGGCCTCAAAAAAAAATCTTACCTTTTCGTCGAATACCTCTGATAAAGTTTTGCGAAGGATTGCAAATCTTTTGGTGAAGAGAATCTGATTCTAATCGCACTTAGAGACGGAGGTTTTGTGAATATTTTGTCATGAAATGTTCAAATAGCAGCCAAGCATGAGTGCTAAACAATCGAAAACAGAAATATTTTGATGATCTGAAAAAAAAATTCACTAACAAGGCGGAACAAGTTGTAACTTGAAAATGCCTGACCTCTGCGAAGTTTTCGCTTATATTCCATGTGTGCTCTTGTTGAGAAAAACATTTATAGTTGACCTTTGGCCACGCAACAGAAATCGATGATTATTTTCCTTATCATGTCGTAAGATTAAGAACGATTCATGCACGTTTACAATCTTCTAGAAATTCTTTTTTTTATATTCCATTTATTCCATGAAAAGAATTGAATAGCTGGAAAGCTAGTTTCCTGTTAATGTTCCTTCGTGACCCCTGTTGATGATTTTTAAAAAATTCGCATGACGTTTAATAAAATCCCCCAAATTCCAAGAGTTTTAGAAGTCCTGTGTCACGAAAAATGTAAGCTGAATTTGGGTTATATTTCATATTATCACACTTGCTTCAAAGAAGATCACAGTATTCTTCAAAAAGCTATGCTCAAAAACTGTGGTGCGGCCTTTGAAATATTCGAAAATATTTATTTGAACATGATTGGAATTTTTTACATCCTTTTTAATTGTTCGCAGATTTAATTGCCGCGGCGATAAAAACGAAGCGATGTCTCATCCACCGCGTGTGGCTGGATTCTGCTGACGCTCGCCAAGCCTTCAAACGCAGCAACCGACTCGACACTTGGACTGGCTACGACGTCATTCTCCCAGAGTCGTCATCCACGTCGTCGTCGACACCGTGCTCGTCACCGATTGCCACTAAGCGGAACCCGGACGCCAGTCGACACCGGAAAACGCAGTCGGGAGTGTCGTGGTGGCAGCGAAGACCGGGGCTCGGCGCGGGAGAGACATCTGGATCACATCCGGGGAAACGGAGGTCATCGTTTCGTGACCGGAATTCTCCCGTAGGGAAACCCGAGGATTTTGCGCAACGAGCGAGAAGAGTTATTCAGAAAATCGCGTCGGTGGATTCGGAAAAGGTCAACAGTCTGATCGAGGACGTGAAGAAACTCAAGCCCGAGTGAGTGAAGCTTTTTTTATTATTATTTATAATTACTCCGGCCGTTTTTTTTTTTTCGAAATTATTATTATTGTATTTTTGTCTTGCGCAGTTTTGTACGGCACATGTGGTGTTTTCCATTCTCGCATTTCTGATCTATAAAGCATTCATCGAAGGTATGCCTTGAACATTTCTCATAATAGTACATGAGGCATTGCGCTTCTGACGTGAATACGCAATAAAAATAAAAAAGCCTCGAAAACATATGAAAAATAAGTGGCTGTGATTGATGTTCAATTGGGTTTAAACTGTTACCAACTTCCAGCATCAGAAAAGAAAGCTGCAAAAAACTAAATTTTTTCCGAAAAGCATCAGTGAGATTAACGGAAAAATTTTCCCTCGCTAATTTCTTTTTGCGGGAATGTACAGTAATTTCACGCAAAAAGTCTTTGAATTTGTTGGAAAATGAACCATTCTGAGTGCCTTCATGTGCTGCTTGAAGACGTGAAAAAATGTGTTGAAGAAAGTTCGATTGTGTCAGTAGGAAAACAGAGTGAAATTAAACTTAAAAAGGTATAAAAAAGTACTGCACTTGATTTTTTTTTCAAATATACATACCAATTCCTTGCCAAAGAAAGATATTTATTCTTTGATTCTGATTATGTTCAAAGAAAATCACCAGCATATTTTTCTGGATGACTGTAAAAGCTGTGAGGATTATAACTGGCCGGAACTTGGATTGATAAATTTCTCAAATGAATTTTCAGAATTTCCAGGTCTGTAATTTCTATCAAGTCTTAGTTCGCAATAAGTTGAACAATCCTCTATTAGCTGAAATACTCACAAGAATATCTGAAAAAAAAGCAGATGAAATTCAATAGATTTCAGCTACATTATGAAGTTTTAGATTGAAAGAAAAACACTCGATTTTTGAAAATTTGGCCTCAAATATGCAGTAATTTCATCGCGAAATTGCCTCAAACTTTTTATGGGCACGAAATTATGATATTTGCCATCATAAGTAAAATACCACTTATTTATTTTCGAAGGTACCAACGTTTGCTGCTAAGTACTCTCCAACCCCTCGCGACGCAAGTAAAATCCACTGGAAACTCATCCAACGCCTCCTCCACTCCTAATTCTGCAAGAAAAGAAGCACTCAGTCCTTGGGTCGAAAACGAGTTTGACGAATTGGCAAGACGCATTTCGGAAGCAGCTTTAAACTCGGCCCTCGCTGACGAATCCTTCCTCGCTTTACTTGGCGACACTTGCTGTCCATGTCCAATAAACGGAACCCGGACGCCAGTCGACACCGGAAAACGCAGTCGGGAGTGTCGTGGTGGCAGCGAAGACCGGGGCTCGGCGCGGGAGAGACATCTGGATCACATCCGGGGAAACGGAGGTCATCGTTTCGTGACCGGAATTCTCCCGTAGGGAAACCCGAGGATTTTGCGCAACGAGCGAGAAGAGTTATTCAGAAAATCGCGTCGGTGGATTCGGAAAAGGTCAACAGTCTGATCGAGGACGTGAAGAAACTCAAGCCCGAGTGAGTGAAGCTCTTTTTTATTATTTATAACTACTCCAATCGTTTTTTTTTTTTTTGCGAAATCATTATCATTATATTTTTGTCTTGCGCAGTTTTGTACGGCATATGTGGTGTTTTCCATTCTCGCATTTTTTTTTATCTATAAAGCCTTCATCGAGGGTATGCCTTGAACATTTCTCATAATAGTACATGAGGCATTTCGCTTCTGACGCGAATACGCAGTAAAAATAAAAAAGCCTCAAAAACAAATGAAAAATAAATGGCTGTGTTTGATGTTTAATTTGGTTTAAACTGTTACCAACCTCCAGCATCAGGAAAGAAAGCTGCAAAAAACTAAATTTTTCCGAAAAGCATCAGCACTGAGATTAAAGGAAATTTTTGCCCTCGCTAATTTTCTGTTGTGGGAATGTAATTTCACGCAAAAAGTCTTTGAATTTGTTGAAAAATGAACCATTCTGAGTGCCTTCATGTGCTACTTAAAGACGTCAAAAATGTGTTGAAGAAGTTCGATTGTGTCAGTAGTAAAACAGAGTGAGATGAAACTTTCAAAAGTAAAAAAAAATTTACTGTACTTGATTTTTTTTTCAAATATACATACCCAATTCCTTGCCAACGAAAGATATTTACTCGTTGATTCTGATTATGTTCAAAGAAAGTCTCCAGCATATTTTTCGGGATGACTGTAAAATCTGTGAGGATTATAACTGGCCGGAACTTGAATTGATAATTTTCTCGAAGGAATTTTCAGAATTTCCAGGTCTGTAATTTCTATCAAGTCTTAGTTCGAAATAAGTTGAACACCTCTATCAGCTGAAGCACTCACAAGAATATTAAAAAAAGATGAAATTTAATAGATTTCAGCTACATTATGAAGCTTTAGCTTGAAAGAAAAAAAACTAGATTTTTGAAAATTTTGCCTCAAATATGCAGTAATTTCATCGCGAAATTGCCTCAAACTTTTTATGGGCACGAAATTAGAATATTTGGCATCATAAGTAAAATACTGTACCTCTTTATTCTCGAAGGTACCAACGTTTGCTGCTAAGTACTCTCCAACCCCTCGCGACGCAAATAAAATCCACTGCAAACTCATCCAACGTCTCCTCCACTCCTAATTCTGCAAGAAAAGAAGCACTTAGTCCTTGGGTCGAAAACGAGTTTGACGAATTGGCAAGACGCATTTCGGAAGCAGCTTTAAACTCGGCCCTCGCTGACGAATCCTTCCTCGCTTTACTTGGCGACACTTGCTGTCCATGTCCAATAAGTACCGCGGAATCCCTGTTCGATCATCATCATCAGCAGCAGAGACACACACTGGTTATTCGACCACCTTACGACCCTTTCTCTCCGGACGAAGACGAGAGCGACACCTGTTCAACAACGTCAGAGTCTTCGGCTGACGGTGCCGCGAGCAATAAGGCATTAACGCTTAGGTCAAGCGACCAACGACCACGAAGACGAGGACCCCTGTGACAACTTAACGCCCACCTTTAAATGAGCTTAACCCCTGTAGGCCTATTTTAGCCTGAGCCACCGATACAGTTTATTGAGACTGGAGGTAGTGTGTACGAGTTTCGCGACGGCAGGGATTTGGTGAGCGTCGCTGCCGGGACGTTGTGTGATTTGGTGCGAGTCAGAAGAGTCATTGTTGGACCCAGTGAAAACCCGCAGGTACGTGGGTTTTTAACATACCTTCAGCGTGATCCAATTACCCTGGTTATTTATTTGACACAGTGGATATATTTAGTTTTTCTGACCGAAATTTGTGAAGAGATCTCGCTGTGAAAGTTGCGCAAAACGATTCGTTCTGGCCTTGGTTTGTAAGAAACTCAGAGGTAAATTTGAATAAATCGATTGCTCTGATGATCTGTTTGAAACAGACAGGAAATCCAGTGATTGTGACTGAAAATGTAAAAGGGTCTTTTTTTAAAGTTCGTGTTTTAAAACTCAAAATCGGAGTAAAAAGTTCTTCTATAATCTAGTTAAACTTTTTCCGAGTTTTTGGTAAAAATTACAGTTCCGACTTTGGCTATTTAACCCAGCCTAGACAACCAAACACGGAAGGTGTTTATATAGAGGAAATGAAAAGGTCGTTAGTCGGAAAGTACTCCGGTCCAGGAGGTAGTTCTTATAGAATTGTTCAATCTCTAATAACGTTGACAACGTTTATTTTCTGAATAACTAGTCGACCAGACACCGTCCCGTTTCGGAATCAATAAAACGTTGATATATTTTGGTTTGCAAGAATGGACACAAGAAATTCCTTGAGTAAGATTTTGCGTTTTAAAAAGTTCATCAGAAGGTATAAAATCCAACAATCAGTAGTAGACACTTGCAAGGTCTGCTCAGCTTGAAAGTCTGTGGTTTAGAATTACAGTATTTTGAAAATTGGTCAGAGCTGACCAAGAAGACTATTTCAATGAAGAATGAAATGAGTTGTTCTTGTAGACTTTCAAAGATTTCCTGATTTTCTTCTTGAAGGACAATATTTTGCACAGAGAAGACCGTGGGAACTTGAGGTTGACTCTGGTCCCACAAAATTCCTGAGAAGATTTATGGCACATGACTGCCAAAAAATATGGTGAAAAAAGAATTTACAATGTAGTTTTGGGAAGTATTAATCATTAGCAAGATAAATAGAACGTGCTTCAATTTTTTAGTAGTTGAGGTAATCACTCCAAATTTGTTGTCCCTATGTCAGATCATCCACATGCTCAATAATGTTTTCCCATAGAATTCAATAAAAGCATATTCAATTGGTTCTCCTGGTAATAAAAAATTGAGAATAAGCCCCCAAAAATTGAATACTGAACAACTTTCCCCTCAACTTGAAGATACAGAAAACAATTGCGCAAAAAAACCACATAGAACAAGATCTTTTGGCATCATCAAAAGGAGCTCAAAAAGCAAAGAACCAGCACAAGGCTTGATATATTCTGCACAGATGCTGCTAAAAAATCCAGAAAAAGAGGCAAATCGGCCTGTTTTTTTAATGAATTTGCATAAATTTCTAATTAAATTGTATTTTCATTTTTTTCTAAATAGCTCAATTTTTTGTGAAATTTTGAAATCAAAGCATATAATTTTTCAACTTTTATGGGAAATTTTGGCACAGCGTCCTCATCTCAAGACATTGTCCAGATGTCAGAGCAGATTTTTTTTAACTTTCAAGTGTCCCCATGTCAAATTGTCCATATGTTGAGGTCTGTGTCTGCATGTCAGGGTCACACTGTAAATTCATTCAAATTGAAACAGAACTGTGACAAATATATACTCCCTGCTGTTCCCATAGATGCGCATCAGCCTTTCTGTCAATAGCACGTCGTATGTCTTATCGCCAAACCACAAGGTAATTTTATACATCCAAAAGACACTACACCTAGACCAGCGCGTGTGCGGTAGTTTACACTGTGTACGCACGAAAACTGTAACGACAGCTAGCTATATATCGGGTCTGGTTTCCTAGTCCACGTCTGAACAATATACGCACAGAGTCAGCAAAGCATTCCTGATTGATCAGAGGCACTATACTATTTTGTGTGATCAATCACGTGGGTTGGGAAATCAATCACGGCCTGTGCTTGATCATTTATTAATATATTTCAAGAGAAAACTTCCTCTCTGGGGTATAACTTCCAATACTGGACAAAGAAGGTTGAAGACTATGTTAAAAATTCATTATTTTATTCTGCGTATAAGCTTTGCTGGTTCAAGAATGTGATGTACTATATTGGGAATGCAATGGCGATACAGGGGGACTCTTTCTACAACGAAATGTAAGGGACGAAAAAAACCCGTTATAGAGAGAATGTTGTTGTATATAGAAAACCCTTTTTAACACGGGGATGAGGAAGACGCTTGACTGAAAATAAATTCATTGTGCAAAGAAAATCGTCCTAGACACAGTTCATTGCAGAGAATGTTGTCTGTTAATAATAAAACAAGTTCAATCTATAAAATTACTTTTATTCACAATCAGATATTTGTAACAATCAGCCAAAATAAAACAGACAAGTACTTCAAGAGAATCTTGTTAACCCTTCTGTGGCTAAGTCAGACTTTTTTTGCAGATTTTTGTGGCACTCCAGAGTGGAATTTAAAAAAACCCCAACAGTGTGTGCAGGGCAAAGTCGGAAAAAATCCTGGCATTTTTTAAATTTTCCACAGAAAAAGTTCACCTGAAAATTAAAAAATGAAAGCTTCAAGGCTCCCTTTTTTTCCCTGGCCTTGTGCTGTTGCCCCTGTCATCTTGTATTGTTAGAGTGTCCCCTGACTAATGCAGAATACTTGGTTAGTGTGGATTCTATGTGGCTCATCTATTCCGTTATATTTGAATATGGAAAGAGAGTATTGCGGTTATGCTCATCCAGTTTACCTTTCCATTGTGCTGGTTCATTACCGGTCATTCACTTGGGCCTCACTCCAGTCTATAAAAGATATGCCCAAACATATCTTTGGAATTCATTGTCTGTTGAGAGTCTGTCTGAATAAGTTGCTGCTGCCTGAAATACACTTATTGCATTTGTAGGAGAAGTCCTTTTTATTTCTAAAACCCGGAATACGAGTCAGTACTTCTCATCTGTATTTATCTGCAGTCAAACACTGAGGAAATAAGTAGAGTCTTTTGCGCAAAGACGTCAGCATGGTTGATTTAGTTTTGATCCTCACAACCATTGGATAACACCCCATTCAAAGATTAAATTTAAGCTTGGAAGCCAGGAGCCCAGGTTGGAGGTCAATACAGAAAAAGTCTGACTCAGGACTTTCCCAGCATTTCATTATCCCCGGAAAAAATCCAACTTTGCCCTCCCCCACCTGGCAGGGGTTGCATAACCTTGTGCAAAAATATAATGCACACCCATCAGGAAAAAGTCCGTCTTTGCCCTGGGATAGAAAGGAGGCTGTTGCCGTCCAAGGGTTAAATATGCACAAGGTTCTCTGAGAAGTAACTGCAGTTTACACAGGATTAACTCTGAGGAAAATACTGTTCCTTGGCAATATATATGCTTTTCAGGTATATAGCTTGTCAGAGAGATGTTTTGTATATTATTCATGAATGTGTGGACCTCATGGAGCAAAATATTAGATACATGATACACAACACAATATACATATGCAAATCAGTTATATACAGTATATACCTCTGAAATTTGTATTTCAGAGGTGTGGCTGCGCACCTCTGACAATTGTCACTGTCAAGAGTGAGGGGGAGTCTTATATTTGTTAAAGAGGACAAAAGCGCATCACGCTGTTAACCTGGGGTGATGTGAGAAGACAGATTTCCAAACAAGAGGAACAGCTGCAGGAAGAAAACCTCATTTGCTTCCTGGAAGTAAGGTACAATTTAAAAAGAGGTCTTAGAAACAAATCCAAGTATTTCCTGGATAACAAGAGAATCCACCTTCATTTTATTTTCTGCATTGAGAGGACTTCAAAATGTGGAGAATAAATGACCTGGATTTTTCCACTATTTTTTCATATTCTAAGACTGCATGTTTCTTGATCAAACTGGATACATTTTTCTATATAAGAACTTAGAAAGGCGCTCAAATTATTATTCCAGATGTCCCTTGATACAATAAATAGAATAACTAAACCTTGCTGACCTGATAGTTTTTGCCATTCATTTTATTTTTCCAGGAAGTGGGATTAGCTGGATCTAATTCCGCTGACGTGGGAGTGATTCCTTGGGTTTGCCAAATACCAGACACTTTTTCAAGTAATTTGAGTCGAGATGGAAGTCAGAAGAATAAATCCAGGCGAACTTCAGCATCCTCTTATGTTGTCACTCCTTTAGCAGCACTGATTTTTCTGCTGCATCCCGAAGGAGGTGTGATACGAAGCATCCGATTCTGGAATTACTGGTCTCGTGAAGAGGTGAGTTCACAGGTTTGATTTCTTTGGAAAATTTTATTAAAGCTGAAAATGGAACTTCAGTAATTTGATTAGTATGGTACAGTATATTGAAGCTTTGAAACAATTTCGAGACTTGCATTTCAACAATAAGGTTGATGATACCTCAAGATGACTTGCCAGTGAGCATTAGCTCGTATTCTTGCTTGTGCATAAAAAACTGTATAAATGAAAGCAGCAATATATACAGTAAAATTTCATTGCAAGGAACTCCCAGGGACTTGATGACAAATTCATTACATATTGAGATTCTTAGTTTTAAAAACATTTATGGGTGAAATCTTTTGGGATATTTGTAATAAACGTTATTGTGAAGAGCTTCTGCAACATGCATAAGACTTATTGTGTAATTTCTTATTCTTTTTTGTGAAATTCCAATGAAAATTTTTATATAAACTCCTCTTTTTTGAGCCTATGCTCTGTCATATTTTCGAATGATGGTCTGATCTTGAAAAATGAAAAATATACAAAAGTCAGGTATGACGTATGAGAATCATAAATGAGATCATAAACTTTGGATGAGATGATCAGGGCTACTTTCCTAACGGACTCGCATTGGCAATAACATCAAGCTTTCATGAATGTTTTTGCTGATTAATCCATACAGGGCTTTGAGGCAGGTGCAAAACGTATCCACGTGACACTCAACGGTCGCAAGGTTGCGCTGTGTGATCTGCCATCTGCTTCTGAAATATCTGGTGCGACATCTACCGAAGATTTTAGTAACGGTGAGTTAAGCCTGCCATTCGCTGTTTTGCAAATGTGGTCCGGGAGTAAGTTTCGAAAAAATTCAAAATCTAAATGTTGCAAGAAATCTCTCTTATAATGGCGGCATGATTCCGATTATCTGAGAAAAAAACTTAGACGAAGCGTAATTTATCAATTGTTTCTATATCAGCATGAAAAATTGCTTTAATCACTCTGTTTTAGTTCACGTTTGCATTTAAAACGAAGGAAAATTCTAATTTCAAAGCTCCGAACCTCCATTTTTAGAGAGTCCTCGTCTTTTCGACACCCACAACGTGAAATTCCAAAAAAGTAATCAAGTTCGAAGTTCAAAATAAATTTGAGCCGGCGAGTGAAATAAAAACACACGTGCACGCCAAGAAAAATTCCAAATTTGCGAGGCAATTTTTTGCATGAACTCTGTACTCGTCTGGTTATCAGAATTTTGAGATTCAACGGAATTGGGTATCCAATATTCAATCCCTTTTCGATAATTTATTCTCAAAATTCTAACTGTTGCCCTTATATGTCACGGAATGTCATGGTTATTTGGTCCAACAAAACCGAAGTAAAAAATTAAAATAAAATATTGACCTGCGATACCAGGTCCAAGCTGGCCTTAGGTTGGGGCTACGCTGCCTTAAATTAAATGCTTGACAAGATTATTGATTCCATTGATGTCATGTTTGCTGATTCTGCGTCAGGTTCAACCCAGCAGCAGTGCCATGAGGTCATCATCAGCAGCAGCAACAGCAGAGCAAAAGAACCCGAGTTGATAGCTGATGATCGGATTATACTGACAGCACACAGCAGCTCATCCGTGTCCTCGTCACCATCGACAGCTGGTTCGTCACCAGTTTCCTCGTCGTCGTCGTCGTCGTCTTCATCATCATCGTCGTCGTCGTCGTCATTGAATGACGAGGAATTTTTCCGTCGGTTGCCCATAGACGACGCGCCTTCATTGTCAGACTCGTCATCGTCGGTTGGCCCCGCTGACGACGGTTACTCCAGCGGGATCAATCATCTGATAGCCACGATGCACAGCAACGCAGCCCAGATGGGGCTGAAGAGACAAGTGCCCCAAGCCCTGGACGCCGGGTTGCGGGGCAGCACTGGGTCCCTGCCCAGGTGGTTCGAGGACATCTCGTTGTAAGCGCATTTTTCTCATCTTCAATTTTGGTTTTTCTTCACGTTTCTGAATGCTGGAAAAAGTTACAAGGTGGTGTTGTGAATATAGAATGCACTGAGAAACCACCATGATGAAAGCTTTTTCATCCTCTCCCAACATTAATTTCAATTGAAAAGCTCACTTGGGTTAGTTGAGCAGTTCCAATTTCCCTTTTTTTGGTAGGGAGAATATCTTTGTAAAGAAACCCGAATAATATGGGGAGAGCATTCTATGGAATAAAAAAAATGTTCTGAAGAGAAATTCTTCTTGGACAGTACGGATTAATCATGACAATTTTCAGTCTTTCAAGGTTATGTTGTGACTTGTGACACAAATAAAATACATATGCAGAAGGGATCTATGACAAATTGAGACAGGTCCAATTCAAGACAGGGCCAATTTGAGACAGAAACCTTTGGAGACAGAGAGAATTTTGAGACAATTTGAGTCATAGGCATTTCCTTGCTTTCCTCTCTTGATCCATTTTGATGCACTATAATACCTATACTTTACATAACTTCAGAACATTCTTCATCATTTTGCTAAGTATTTACTGCACAAAATATTATCTTATGGTCAAGAAAAATTGCATAAATTTCTATACATAACACCTTGTATGGAAAAAACCTATAACACACAATTAAAATAACAGAATATTTCTAACATAGCATATTTCAAATATTTAAATTGTTCAAAAAATACAAAACTCCACAGTAAAAAAAATATTCAATTCCCAAGATTTACAAAGAATCACAAAGTAAAAAGGAAACCCAGAAAATTCAAGTGTAGAAGAAAAAACAGCTTTTGTCTGCAGAGTTCCTTTGGGACTGTCTCAAATTGTCATTGTCTCATATTGTACCTGTCTCTAAATGCCTGTGTCTCCAACTGTCCCATTCTCCAAAAGTTTATGTTTCAAACTGTCCCTGCCTCTAATTGTCCCTGTCTCAAATTATTCATTCTCAAATTGTCTGTCTCGAATTTTCCGTATCCCATGCAGAAGTCTATGTCTGAAATAGGTCCTAATACTCCTAAATGATATCAAGTTGTACTCCAAAGAAATTCATTTTACTAGAAAACCACTTTGTGCGAGATTCAAGTTTTACCATTCCTTTTCATTCATAAGGTCTTCGAGGCCCAAGTCACAGAGCTCAGTGAACCACGAATGCTACAATTCTACAAATGGAGAATTGTCCGGAAGAGGAGGAATTCCACCCGAGCTCGGAATGGATCTAGACTTCGAAGAGTGCGGACCGTTAAACCGGAGCATCTCTTTCCAGTGAGTCTTCAATGCGTCCAAAGGTCTCTTCTAGTTTTACGCGATCATTTATCATCATTATCTGAAGCAGATGAAAATGCTCAAAATATTACACCCTTATTATTTATGTCCCAAGAACCAGCTCTCACATTCACATTTTGAATATAGCTGGAAAGGGGAAATTGAGACTGTGCCATCCTTAATTGGGGATTCTTCACTGAAAAATTAAAAATTTTCCTTGAAAATGTTTGTAATGCTGGAATTGGAGAGTTTGCTGCAATAAGATTATTATAACATGTACCCTGTAGGATTTCCTCTGAGACTTGAAATAAAGTTTGCTGTGTATATGAAACCATCTCTTGAAATGATGTTTTTAAACAATATTTCACTTATAGTAGTATAGACTTGGGAATGAATGGAAGGTTGACTTGTTTATGTTATTTTATTTTTTGGTTTTGTTTGGATGCGTGGTCCATTTTACAGGAATGTGGAAATGTTGAGGGAGCAGCAGCACCACCCCCACCACCACACCCACTACCCGAGCAACGACCAGGGCAATAACAAACCACGACCCGGCTCCAACCGACCCCAGCGACCGGAAAGGGTCAGTTCCGCCCGTTACGGCCGCAGAGCCATTTCCGCCACACCTGCCAGTCGCGCGGCGCCGCTGCTGCCGCCCTCTTCCCTGCACCTCCTGCAACTCGACGGCCAGACTCCGTCGACGCTGCAGTCGTCGTCGGCGTCGTCGTCGTCGAGACCGGCGTCGTCATCGCCGTCGCCGTCGTCGTCGGGTCTCGTCGCAGCTCCGTGGCTCACGTTTCGTCGGGGATCCGTGCCGCCTAATTTGAGAACCGTGGACGACACTCAGCATCATCATAATCAATCGTCGTCCCCGGGCGACGACGAGGAAAGAGACTTTCTGAGTTCGGCGGGGGGTCGTCGTGACGATGATTTTGCCCTGGAGCTGGAGGAGTCGTGGAATTCCTTGGCCAGCTTCAACATGACCCAACGCGGTCGATTGTGTTTTGGGGTCTCGGAAGGTCAGTTGTTCGTCTTTCTATAGTTATATTTTTGGTTTTTTTTTATCTCAATGTGAGGATTTTATTGGAATCTGACGATTTCAGATGCATCTTAATTGTCATACTGAGACACTCGAGAAACATACAGTTTCAAAAACACGGCAGGAACTTTGTAAATCGCAGTCACGAGTTTAGCAATACTGTACGCTAATTCAAAAATCATTCCTCGTGACCCGACATTATTAAACGAACTCATACTCAATTCAGCTCATGAAAGATCGAAGAATTTGATATTTTTCTATGGAAATTGTTACTCTCTTTTAGCTCTGCGATCAAATTTTGAAAAGTTCCGACGTGAATAAAGGAGCAAAAATTACGAATATTCACATGATAATGACAATTTATAAGAGCTACATTTATTGAACTCAAATTTCCTAGCTTGCAGCAGCATTCGATTGAAAGTTACAAAAGCTCAACTGATAAAAAAAAAGAGTTCTTTGTTATTTCAATTCGACCAGCTTCGTTTCCCTTTGCGATGTTCATTGCAGCACTTTTATTTAGAACAAGTTCTCAACTATTATACAAAATACCCACGTTTCACGAAGGTATCTTATGTAATACAGTAGTTGTATAAAATTAAACTACCATAAAAATTGCCCATTTATTGCGTATGATGTTTAAAAATAATTGCGTCGACGTGTTCCGACGAATAATTCGCCAAATGAAATTTTAGCAGGGGATGCGATGGAAATGTATGCAAACCAGGCCAGGGGAAACAAGCCTTTGTCCCAGTCAAACAGCAACGACGACGGGGAAGGATTCATTATACCGGAACTGCCCAAGGGGAAAATCCTGACACTGAACATCAAGACCACTTGGGGTGACAACCATTACGTCGGCCTTAATGGCATCGAAGTGTTTTCGAGTCAAGGAAGCAGTGTTGAAATTGCTCGGGTGAGTGTAGAAAAATCGGGTCTCACATTTCATCGATAAAATATTTTCATTTAACGGTTGAAAAATTCCTTACTCTTTCAAAAGAGACGCTTCATTTTTGACATGCCACGTGTCTGATGATGTGCTGCTAACGAAGAAAAATTTTGACGAAAAAGACGTTGTGAATTTCAAAAATAAAAAGTAATCCTTCTTACAGTGAGATCTGGTTACAACGAATCGCGGTTGAGCGAAAAATTGATTACAACGAATTCGTCTTTCAGGTCCCTGCCCAAAAGCTGCAATGGTATTTGAGTTCGTTCATGACGATTTTTTTTTGCTATAACAACCAAATGGCTTCGTTGTAACGAGATTTTTCCTTCTCTGTTGGGTTTTCATTTTTTGCGCTGTTATCATTTCAGTAAACATTTGCGAGAAAAAAATGCTGAAGCGCGTCTTGAATTGTCTAAATGCTTCAGAAGTACCTTCATCGCAAATATGTGCTGCATTTTGCGACTTTCATCTGATAAACAAGTACTCGTCCAGAGCGAACCACAGGACCTTGTCGGTCAAGGTCGTCGTGAAATTTGAAGGTCTTGTGCGTTCAGTACTGAAATCTGCGAATTGTATGATAAATTTTTTTTCGAACTTTCGGCATGTTCAGCTTGTGAGTACCGTTCTTCTTTCTGTTATTCTGAATTCTAGATTTGGGCGAATCCTGCAGACATCAACGTCTTGCCCGAGTACAGCAAGGACCCCAGAGTGGTGAAGAACTTGATGGACGGGGTTTATCAAACCCATGACGACTTCCACGTTTGGTTGGCGCCATTCACTCCAGGGAAGGAACACCTCGTTTGTCTCGAATTCAAAAAGCCAGATTCCATCGCCTTAATCAGAATATGGGTCAGTCTCTCGTTTTTTTCTCGTATTATTTTTCTGGGCATCATTGCGATTGATCAACTTGAAAATAATTGACATTTATTTTGGATCATATTTAATTTTATATTTCTTTTTAAAATCTTGAGCAAAGGAACAAGACAAATAAACGTTCTGGACTCTCAAAGCTGCTCGATTCTGCGATAATATTAGATTTTTAATTTCTGGAACGGCTTCAGCAGTAAAAGTGTGTATTTACTCAGAGAAATTCCACGATTTTCACTTTTTAAAGCGACAATGTATTTTCATTTTAGAAAAAAGACTCCAGGTTGTGAAAGATCTCTTTTTAGCAGAACAAGAAAACATCTGCTAGGATTCTGGGCCTTTTTTCCAACTATTACTTAGATATAAACAATCTTTGTGAAAATTGAAGGTTTATGCAACAATAGGAGCATAGATTCACAAAAAGAAAAGATGAGTATGTTCAAAATATACTGATAAAAATATATATACTGTTTACAGTAGATGCACACATTGTTTCTAGAACCTTTCTTTTTCTATCAAGGAATGGCAGAAAAACAACCACACTTTGCTTCCAATTTTGTGAGGAATTTTATTTTTTACTCACAAAGTTGAAAGAATTATTTTGATTAAGACACAGAATTTGTGAAAATTGCTTGATTAAGAATCAAAAGAATTTCTTAAGAGCTGCATGAAGGAAACACGTTAATCAGCTGGGCAGCAGCTGGTGCTTAATACAGTCAACCCCCGTCTAACGGACTTGATTTGTGCAAGGGATGAGTCCGTTAGACAAAAAGTCCTTTACACAAATTCAATTACATAAAAAATGAAAAATTTCAATTTTCAACACTAATTTTAAACCAAAAGAAGTCTGTTTGGCGGATTTTGTCTGTTGGGTGGGAGGAAAAACTGTTTGCAGAGCTGGTCTGTTCGGCAAAAATCCCTTACACCGGAGGTCTGTTAGGTGGGGGGCCACTGTATAGTTCTCTGTCTCATTGGCAAATGAACACTCAATTTCAAAGGAATTCCCATTACCTGGAATTTTTGTAAGCTGTACTTTGATTGTAAAAAGGAAATTTTGAGTTTTTATAAGGGAAAATGTTGGGGACCTATTCACTGATTAAATTAGTGTTTGTTAGCTTGAGCTGATAAGGCATGACACAATGCTCTTTGGCTAGGATGTTTGTTGGTGAGCAGTTTTTCATTTAGGAATGTATTTCATTTGAAAATGGAGCCTAATATGAAAGCAGACCTGAAAATTTATTTTGAAAATTCTGCTGTGTGAACCAAATAACATGATCCAAAGAGAATCCCAACCAGTGGTACCTTGAAATTTGACCTTCCGCAAATGGAATCTCTTGCAATTTGATGGTCAAATTTGCTGGGAGGTTGTGAACGGTAATAAGTTGGAGACGGGGTGTTAAACTGGACGAAGTCGGTACAAAGGTCATAAAATAAGACGAGATTGAATTAAAATGTCACAGAACGTTAGGTTGGGTTCCGGTCGTTACCTAATCCCGTGAATTGCAGGGTACCACCTGCTGTACTATGTTCTAAAAAAAACAGAGCAGTACAGTATTTTGTAAAAATAAAAATACTCACTCATAAACTGCCTTCTAGAAAAAATTATATTCAATTCACATCATTTTTTCTGGTGCCTTTGTTTGTGGATGAAGTAACAATTCCTTTTCAAGAATTCAGTGCAAATAATTGAGTGACACCAGCACTTCATGCCAGAAATTTCACTAGAACAAAATTTCCTCTATCCATTATGCTTATAGTTTATGTAAAAGAGTAAAAGTAACCCTGATTTTGTGAAAAATAATAATAAACATGACAAGATGCTGGCATGAAAAAGAGGGTCAACTCTGCATCAATTTGAAATTGAACAAATCAATGATTATATTTTTATTTCATGAGCACCTTGGCACATCCAGAAGAACTCATCCCCAAGATCACATCATTTTATTAGGACATGAAAATGTAGCATTTATTCAATTAAAGAATGGCTCTTACAAAAGGAGTTTCCGAGAATACGTATGGTACAGTATATAGTGTATCATTTAAAAAAATTCTTGAATTATCAAGTGAAGTCCATGATTGAATTGAAGGAAAACAATGCAAGATTTCAAATGGAAAATAAGCCATAAATCCAACTAAGCAAAATATTTGTAACCATTTTCAATTCAAACGCGTTGATGCTTGAATCAAATTTCCCCCTCAAAAGGACCCATCCTTGAGACACACACAAAAATTAGTAGAGCATAATTTGTTCCCAAAAATAGTCTTTCAGGAAATAAGATCGAATTCCATTCAATATACAGTAGATTAAATCAGATTAGATCTTCTTATAAGTTTCCCATCTATCAGCTATAACCAAGTGAAGAGGAAGAAATAAATAAATAAAAAGCTCCGAGTCATGCCGGAAGAATATAAAATGCCTTCAACTGTCATGTTTCTGATGTAGTTCGGATGTCTCAAGAGCAATAAATTGATAAGACGTTCGACAGGATTGCATCAGAGCATCAGTTTCTGACCCAAAAATTTCCGCGTGACCTTTTTATTTTTTTAATTTATTTTTTTATCTTTCTGGCTCGCCGTGTCCGTTCGGTTTTCTTTGATATGTCCTGGCCCAGGGCACATTACCATCAATTAGGAGTGTTGTGGGAGGTGGAAGAAGAGGAAGAATGGACCCCAGCAGACTCATGAGCACATTCCTCAGTGGGGGCGACAAGGAATTTCCCGCCCTCTGCGCAGCCATGACAGTTTGAACATGCGGAATGAGGCCATTTCAGCTCTCTTTGACTTTTACATCCTTTTTTCTTCAGAGAGGACTGGACTGCAAGTGAATGAGATCGTGGTGTGAATAAAGAGAGTGACCGATATTTTCAAAATACAGTGGCCCCCACCTAACAGACCTCCCATTTAAGGGATTTTTGCCAAACAGACCAGCTCTGCAAGCAGTTTTTCCTCCCGCCCAACAGACAAAACCCACCAAACAGACTTTTTTTGATTTAAAATTAGTGTTGAAAATGGAAATTTTCAATTTTTATGTAATTGAATTTGTGTAAAGGGACTTTTTGTCTAACAGACTCGTCACTTGCACAAATCAAGTCTGTTAGACGGGGTTGACTGTATTGAGAAAGTTCTTCCTTCCAATTTTCTGGACAAAAATAAAATAATGCACAACATCAAATTACACATGTCAGCTCAATGTAGGCAAACACTCTCCACAACAATCTTGTCTACAATGATTTTCTCTGCGAGCAATGGCTTATCTCAATTACGTTGAATGTGTTCTCTACAATGAAGTTCTCTCTAAAACAATTTTTTCTGGCCCTTTGAATTTTGTTGTAGAGGGACTCAAACTGTAGAAGAATTTAATGCCTATGGTGCTCTTCAGTCCTTATTATTTGCTTTGGGGACTTTTTTGCCACCAAATATGATCATGGTTTCAAGAGAGGGATGAGAGATATTTTCAAAATCATGGAAGATTTCTTCCTTCACTTTGTTTTTTATAAAAATACAATAAGGCATCAAAAAAGGTGGAGCCATGTCATACTGCAGCTCACCTCAATATAATCTTTATAATCTTTTTACAGTACAGTACAATGAATCTCATTATAAAAAATAAGTGCTTGCAGGGAATTGCAGTGAATGTTACTTAATTTTGCTTAAACTAATTTTTGTTCATAACAAAGCATCTTTCAAAATCAAAAATGCTTTGCAAAACACAATTATATTGTATAAGGATCTGAGGAATGCTATGCTCACCAATGCTTATCACATGACAGATGTGCCATTCTCAAACTGAGCAAATATACATAGGATATGAGGCCATTCTGTGCTCTTCAATCCCAATTTTTGTCTTGAGGATTAACCCATGTTTGGCAGAGTCAGGATACTTTTTGCAAAATGTTGTGCCCATGAGCGCTGAAAATTGGAAAAAAAAATTGATTTTTGCATCAAGGCCTAAGTCAGGAAAATGTAATTTTTATAATCTGGCAGAAAAATTTGCCTCAAAAATAAAAAAATTTTCTCTCTGGGTGGCTTTTTTCAGGATTTTTTTTTGCTCAGGATTAGTAGTAGAGATTTTGGAATACAAAAGGATTCACCCTTCCTGTATTTTTCCAAACCTGCATGGGTGAATATCAGTGACCTTTGGTCAAACTGAAATGTGCAACCCCCTGAAAAAATCCCAACTTTGCCACAGTATGGCTGATGGGAACCCTCTGCTACCCAAGGGATAATCAGCATAACTGGATGATATTGCTGTCTACATAAAAGGAAGGATATTTTCAAAATATTGTAAGAAAGCACTCCTTCCATATGTTGGTTACAAAAAATATAGTGACCTCAAACACAACATGTTAAGCCATGCCATTTCAACTTGGGAAATTAGTCCACTTTTGCACCTCAATTATCATATTTATTTTGAGGACCAATCAGCCACTAAATGAGATTATTGTTTCAAGATAGAGGGATTGAAATTTTTGAATCCATCATGAAACAATTACAGGTGGTACCTTGAAATTTGACTCTAATCCATTGCCGGACAAGGGTCAAATTGCAAAGCAGTTGAATTGTGAGACAAGGTCAAATTGTATGTTTTCTACATGGCATTTGGTGTTTTGTGTCTCTCCACAGGTTGAATTGCAAGGCAGCGGTCAAATTGAGAGGCAATCTTATAGAAAAATTTAACCATCAAGTTGCACGATGGTCAAATTGTGGGAGGTCAAATTGCAAGGAACCACCTGTACAAAACAGAGTTTGAAATTCAAATATATATTTCTTCCAAATCAGTTCTCCAACGTCCACTATATGGTCAATGCTTTGGATGATAAAATGCTGATCTTAAAGGCAATATGTAGACGCTTCTGTAATTTTAGTTGTATCTCAAATTGATGTTTTCAGCAAGACATCCTAAAAGTGTTTCGCCAATCTACATTTTTCACCGGCGTGTGCGAGTAAATGCTGAGTGCATGCATATATTCTAATAAAAACTTGACTCCCCAAAATTGATACGTGTATAAATATACAGTACAGCACATATTTCCAGCAAATTAGCTCACCAAAAAGGCAGGGGTGGGCAAGAAATATATAGGAAGGTCTGCTGGGGTTCTTTTTGCGGGCAGGGGAGAAACAAAAGGGTCAGGCGTGCGAAATCCCGCGGCAAGTTCGCGCAAAAAGGCCGCCGTCTCTGTGTCGGCAACTTTTGGCACGGATTGATTCGTCCCAGTTGCGGCAAAATCACCTGCTCTGGTTTCCTCCCCCCACAACCGTATTTTTTCTTCTTATTCAGTATATACATGTATATTTTTTTTTACACGTTTTTCATTACTTGAATTTTCGTGCTGCCGGAATTGTTCGCAGTTTGCATTTCCTTTTTTTTTTTTTTGCGTCGTCTCCCCCGCTTTTCCGCAGGTGCCTATCCGGTTTTTTGCGGGCTAAAAACAAAAGCCTCAGTCGCCGGTAATTTGACAGCTGTTGGAAAAGGGACGGCTTACATTTTATTTGCAATTCGAGCGGGAAATTTTGCGGGCAAACTCGGGGACCTTGATAAAACTATCAAGTTCTCGGATTCTGCTTCAGAAAGGGGTTCGTTATATAAACACAGGGTGTAGCTGTAAAAATTGCTTTGCCAAAAACGACGAAATTTTCTCGCTGAATGAATTTTAATTAAAATTTAAATACAAAGAATAAAGACCGAAAGAATTAAATTTTAATTTCGTGAACCTGACGCATGAAGATGAAAAAGGGAATTTTTTGGGGGGTTTTTTAAGTGAGTCTTGTGGAGAATGACCCAATGAAAAGGGCTTCTTTTTCGGGTCATCGAGATCACAGCAAATTATCAAGGATTATAATTGGAAGATTCTTTCCCCCATTTACCGCGGAGATAATTTCAGATATCGAAATTATCTTTAATATCCCTCGACCGGCGTTTCTCAAAAAAGTTCTTACGACATGCAACAACTTAAAAATCAGATGAAGGATATAAAATACAGCAGTGTTCAGAAGAAATATTACTTCTTGAAGCTTATCTTTTATTTTTTTTTGCTTTTTCCTCTGCATCAAACGCTTCTTTTATTCCATTCAAACCTGCTTTTTATGTAAGAATCATCATTCTATTACCTTTTCTCATGTAAATACTTGTTTATGAAACTTTTTTTCGAGAAGTCGAGTACCATTTAATTTTTCGAAATACAAACATGTGGATTTTCCGGCAAATATTCCGAAATATCTGGAAGATGGACGCCACAAAAATGTTTCAAAATAAGCGTAGAACAATTTCCTGAAGAATTTGACAGTAGAACCCTGTAAAAAAGGAATTAAACCTCTTATTATCGGGATTCTTTACGCTTAATTAAATTGCGAATGTGTCGCATTTTCGATGGTGAAATATCAAGAATAATGTTTCAGGGTTTCTGCATGATTTAAATTTCAAAGTTGCGCGCGTTGATTAAGAAGCATAACGCAACAAAATTAATCGCTCAAAAAAAAAGATGAATAAGGAAGTCTGAAACGTAAGAAACAGGAGGAAAAACTCGTCCAGTCATCGTCTGATGAAATCATGACTCCGATGATTTTGCTAACAACACCTTCAGCAACTCCACCCACCCGAAAATAAGCCACCCAGGATTGAGATACTTTTTTTTTTAATTTTCATTTCCCTTCATCCCTCGTCCCAAATAAATTAAAAAACTTGGGCATGACTTGATCATTAATCATCCCATCGGAAATGCATGCAGTAGCCGACACAATGATACCCGTTTGAAAGGCGGAAACCGAGAAGGTGATTTTCCGGCATGACTCAGCAATAAATTCTTTCTTCTGCGCTTGAAAACGCTGCTGGGATGGTGTCTTAACCTTGGTCTTCATCTGCTTGTCTATTAATGATCTTCAGAAACGCCCTGCAATCAGGGGGGTGTCATTAAATGTAATCCATATTCTATCTTTCATCCAGAGAAAAATATATGAATGAATGAATGAACAGAACACTTTATTTGCCGCTTTTCAGACGCCTTCCTTTCGGCCAGCCAGACAGCATCAAAGCCTGGCATCACTCCTGTTTCCCTGCAACTATAGGCACAGGGTTCTCAAACCCGTGGGTCCGCTGACCAACTCAGGTCCACAGAAGTTTCTTGGTGGTCCTTGGGATTTTTTTTCTTGCATAATAAATCTACCCAAGTAGCTACAAAGTCAGTTATCTTCATGAATTTTGGAAAGACGATGGCTGTTGAAATTACAGGTGAATATCTAATTTCTAGGGACCAGGACAATTTTTTACTTCGGTAGGTTTTGATTTTTAGAGGCTTCCAGCGAGGGAAACAAATAGTTTTGTTGTGAGGAGAAGTGAAAAAATTGTGGTAAATTGTAAATTGAGATATTCTGGGATTAAACATTCTCCTTGATGAGTTACAACTAGTTTGCTGAACTTGGAGGCAAGGGTTCATTTGCTCCAAGAGTCTTTCACTTCTTTTCTAGATGCATCAAATCATTTGAATGAATGAATGAACAGAACACTTGATTTGCCGCTTTTCAGCGTTCACAAGGTTCAATCAAGATTTCCACAACCAAACCCACTTCCCACCCAACCCAAATCCACTCAATGATATTTAATCACTTCAGAGCAGCAAGCAGAAAAATATATATGAACATCACTGGGTTCTTTTGATGTGTCTTTTTAATATTTTATGGAGAGTAACGGTGGTACCTTGCAATTTAACCGGCTGAAATTCAGCCATCTTGCAATTTGAAGGTTGAATTTGCATGGAGGTTGACTTGCAATTTGACCCTTGACCCGCAATTTGACCAGCTGCTTTGGCCACTTTTTTACATTTTTGTACTGATATTTTTGAATTTCATGAAGCGTCTTGCAATTTGACCATAGTTTGGCAACGGATTAGGTTCACATTGTGAGGTACCACGTGTACTACAATTATCTGTGGGAATAGGCCACAATTTTGCCCTTTCCTTGAGAATTTTCAACATAGGCCACACAAGAGTTAAACAACACAGCATCTGAATCAAGTGACCGGAGTGTGGCCTATAAAAACACATCTTCCATATGTACATAGGCCACAAAGACTAAAATAATTCAATTTTATCTGATTCTAATTTTAAGATTTGTGTTGAACTGGATTTGAAAAAGGGAAACCCCCTCATTTCTTGGCAATGCAAATTTGAAAAAAATCAACTCAGCATTCTAGATGACACCTTTATTTAATAAACATTTAAAGCTTTAGAACTTTTGGCATGAACTTCACTGACTGAATTTCATTCATCTTTTTGTGAAATATGTGTGAATTTGCTTTTTCAAATGTGTGATGTTTTGCAGTCTATAAATTTCATAATGAAACAAATGAATAAAGTTACAGTACAAATAAATCAGCAGAATGATCTGTGATCAAAACCACTGTATGATTACACCCAGAAAATCTTTAAAATAACTTTTATTTTTACAAAAACAAAGAATCGTGATTATTTTAGGCAACAATTTTGCTGGATCTTCAAAGATTCTGAAGTGCAGGAACATATTTCAAAGTTTTTTCAGCCGCTCCTAATTAAAATTTCAATTTCCAATAAGTTTCCTGTATATATAAAAAAAATCAGGGATATTTTCAAACGCCAGTATATTCCTGATGCTTTTAATCGGTAATAGTTACAAAATAAAATCGAATGCTCTGGAGATTGACCTTGCAGCAGCAGCACTTCCGTTGACTCGCCGATTTCCCTCAATCATTTTTGTTTCGCCGTTTCATGCAGACTCAGGCGTTCATTGAGAATTACTTTCTGAAGTTTCCCCAGAAGTCATTTTCGCGACACCCGGTAAAAAAGAGAAGAAAAAAAAAAAGGATTGGGGTAAAAGAAGAAGCAGATTGGTTGCCCGCGGCGAGCGCGACTCAACGGCGGCACCGGTCGTCTTTGAGGATTGGCCACGCGTTGTTAGCGACTCTGAGGGCTGTTGAAAAATAATTGACGCAGAGCAAAACCGACGGAAAATTTAAAATTTTTTTTTTTTTCTCCCTCGCAAGAAAGAAAAATGTGTAAAATGGAAAATAAAAAATATATATTCCGCCAGCCCACACCACCGTAAAAGGAAGGAGAGGGGAGGATTTGGGCACGGAAATGAGGGCCCCTCTCGGGATTGAGCAGAAATATTTCCGCGGTCTGGCGCCGGTGAAAAAGTAATGGACGACACGAAATAATTTTTTTCCCCCAGTTTTCTGCGCGGTGAAGAGAAAAATAAATGATTTTCTGGCAATGAGAGGGACGGAAACTAGCTGGCTCGGGATTTTGGGTCACTTCCTCATCATCATTTGACCCCGTGATCTTTCAAAGTTGTCGACCCATATGAGAATAATGAAGATTTTGGCATGACATTTCCCGCGCAGTTGAAAATTGAAGATAAAATGACAAAACGAATACGAATAAATCCGTCGATGCACTTGCAAATTTTCCAAGGCAGGAAACAGTAAAAATGTCAAAAATTTATTCCGCAATTTATATCCCGTGATTGGTGATTGAAAGTTCTGTCCTAACAATTCCTGTCATTCCTGTCATAGACACGAAATAATTTTTTCCCAGTTTTCTGCGGTGAATAAAAAATTAATGAATTTATGACAATGAGAGGGACGGAAACTAGCTCGGGATTTTGGGTCACTTCCTCATCATTTGAACCCGGGATCTGTCAAAGTAGTTGACCCATTTTCAAGCTGTCAGAAATCGAGAATAATGAAGATTTTGGCATGACATTTCCCGCGCAGTTGAAAATTGAAGATAAAATGGCAAAACGAATAAGAATAAATCCGTCGATGCACTTGCATATTTTCCAAGACAGGAAACAGTAAAAATGTCAAAAATGTATTCCGCAATTTATATCCCGTGATTCGTGGTTGAAATTTCTGTCCTAACAATTCCTGTCATTCCTGTCATAGACACGAAATAATTTTTTCCCAGTTTTCTGCGGTGAAGGAAAAAAAAATGAATTTTTGGCAATGAGAAGGACAGAAACTAGCTGGCTCGGGATTTTGGGTCACTTCCTCATCATCATTTGACCCCGCGATCTGTCAAAGTTGTTGACCCATTTTCAAGCCGCGTCGGAAATTGAGAATAACAAAGATTTTGGCATGAAATTTCCCGCGCAGTTTAAAATTGAAGATAAAATGGCAAAACGAATACGAAATCCGTCGAATGTACTTGCACATGTTCCAAGGCAGGAAACAGTAAAAATCTCAAAAATGTATTTTGTGGACCAATTCACGCTTCGCAAAATTAAATTTCAAAAGTTCCCTCGGGCAGTTGTGGAATCATTAATGCTGTACTTTTCGCTTTAATTTTTTTTTTTTTTTTGTTTACTGCGGGACTTCATTACTGTTAAGTTTTCCAATCAAAATCAACATTTCTCATCACCTGCTGCCAGTCAAATGAGCACGCAAATAGAAACTCGTTCAAAGTGGCTCAAGAAATCTATGCAAAATGATCGTTAGCATCTTTTCAAGAAGCGAGAGGTTTCACTGAAAAATTCATGAAAACGAAAGCATTTATTGCAAAAGTGGATTGAAAATTTGAAACTTGATCGCTTACAACGCGTAATGACGACCTTTTATCATCAGCCAAAACCATAAATTCATGCTTTTAAATCAAGCAAGAAAATTCAGATCCTCACAATTATCGCTTCTTTGAAGAAACCGAAAATTGTAATTATAGGGAATATATCTTGAAAAATTTCCGCACAAATCGTCCACAGCAGCAGCGAGGGGTTATAATATCAAATCACAAACTTCTTTGTGAGCCTTTTCACGGAATAAAACAATTTTATGACAGGAATTTCAACCACCAATCACGGGATATAAATTGCGGAATATTAGTTCAAGCATGACGAGTAAATTGCTGGCACGGGTAATTTAGTGTCATCAGGAAGCCAACGGCTTTTTAGCGTTCATTGCGTTAGTTTTCGGTTCCCAGATATTTACACTTGATGATTTGATGATTGTTATTAATGGTGTGGACGCATAAAGGAGGCAATGATTCATTTTTAAGCACCTTCCGGAGTGGATTTATATTTTTGAAACCACCATTCCGGTGTACGTGGTTCTGATGCTGAAATCCTGCATCATTTTTCATCCAAGATGTCCGTCGGGTGAAACAAATGCGAGACATCATTTCAACTTGAAAGATATAAATAATGAAAATCAAATTTGAGCCTCTTTGGAGAATAACTGCATAGCAAAAAAAACACAAAGGAATGGCACTTAAATTGGAATTAAATTGACAAAAAAATGGCTACAGTAACTGGTTTAGAAAATAACCTATACCCAGCAAATAATTGGGAGTAGAAAAACAAATGGCAAATGCGTTTCATGCCCCAACTGCCATGTTTTGCATGCTAGGCATACTTGAAACTTTTGTTATGCATTGCAGCTATACTTTTTGGAATGCCTACCTGCTACAGTTGAATAAGAAACTGGTGTAACTTGAATTATGCCTGAATTGTTTGTTGGAAATATGTAATAATGCGCATTTTAAAGAAAAACTTATGTTTAATATGTATTTGTTGCAGTTTAATTTTTCACAGTATTTTTTATGTTTCAGTTAATTTGTTGCAGTACTTTTTGGTACTTTCCTGTTATCTCAGTACCTCATTCCTAGACCACACTACCATCCAGACAAATCTTTAGGACAAGTTCATAATCACGACAACCTACCAGAAACTGTGATTTTATTTTTCCGCATTCTGCTGAAACTGATTTTGGGAGGCAGTTAGGTAAAGTTAGGTTAGGTCAGGTTATGTTAGTTACAAATACTTTTTGACATTTCAGTTACATTTGTAGCAGTATTTTTGAAATCAAGGTTACATTTGTTGCAGTAATTCAAGTAGTCACTGTTGTAAATGTAACGGCAACAATAACTTAAATTACTGCAACAAATGTAATCATGATAACTTCAATACCTTATAGAGCACATTTAGAGCTTTAAAATTTATTAAAATAAGTTGGATTTATCTATTTTTTAAAGGTTTGACAGCAATTTCCATTTGATGAAAAAGCTGGATGTAACAGCTTCACATAGCAAATGCATTGTGATACACATGGCTGTTACATCCAGCCCAACATGCAAGAAATTATTTACTGCATGGGTAGAACCTAAAAGAATTTTTTATTGAAAACTGCATCCTAATTTTTTGTTGTTGCAAAACTGGGCTTTTGTTTTCCTTTGTCAGCTTCTAAAAGAAATTATTTCTCAAATGTATTGAAACTCTTACCATACCCAAGAAAGAATATGCTTCAATTTGAAAGACTATAAACAAATGCAAAATTCCAATTTGCAAGGACAAAATCCCAGCATCCGCCAAAAAATTTGATACAAAGGCTCACAATAATCAATCCAATTATTTTCTAAAAATGGATTAAAATTAGAAAGGCAAATATTATTTTCTGAAAATTTGCATTTCATTCGCCCGATAAAAATCGGGGACTTCCTCCGGTTCAGTTAATGAGTTCAAAGGAAAATCACTGAACATCGGTCTTTCAAGAAAAAAGACTTTCTTTCTGTAAGCATACAGTATTTTCTGTGTCGAAGAATAATGCTTTTTCTACAGAGAAAAAATCATCAATGTTTTCCCCCTCAATTCAATGCATAATTTAATAGCACTTTAAACTCCACCGACCAGCACTCCTTCAACAAAACCAACAAAATCTGTTTATTCGAACAGATTATAGCTTTTAACTTGAAACGTCGGCTTTCTGAATTCACGAGCACTGTACAACCATCGTAGAACGGTATTTGCAGTCATTTGGCAAAAATTTCATCGTCTTCGCTGTTTCTTCTTCTTGATGAGAAAATAAATCTAAGAAAAATGTCGTTCGAGATATGACTAATTCTTGGGACGAGTCTATCTTTCAGGGTTTCCCAAGCACAAATTCTTCCAGTGTCGCGTTTTTTCGCTTTTTTTTCCGATTGTTTGTATCACAATGAAATGCCTTAACCTGGAAACTTTTTTGGCACGCATAAACAAAACGGTGTTCGCGAAGAAAAAGAAAATGTCAACAAAACGAGAGTTGATGAATTAGGTCAAAAAATGAATTCTGTATCCCAGAAAATTTTATTTTTAATTCGAAGAAATCTTATTAAATCTTTTCATTTCATATACAGCCGACCGCATTCAGCTGCTGTGTTCAGCTTGACCCTATCGCACCCGAAAAAGCGGAAAGAAGTGAAATGTGCGCTCACCGAGATGAGATAACCATCAAGCCACAGATCTTCAATCTTCCAGCGTTTCCTTCGAATTTCTGCGATCATGCTCGTTTTGTAAAAGTTGACAACACTCGATGAATCCGAAGAACTGAACTCAGCAAATATCAGCCAATCAAAAACGCGAACACGTCTCGCGCACACTGAAACCAGACGACTGACGAACAAGCGAAAGTGAGAAAAAAGAAGAAGAAATACCGAAAAATAAGGCATGACTGGTTTTCATTCTTGTAAAACAACTTCCAAAGCTACTTTCGATGAATGTGAAAACATGTTTCCCTGCTTTTAAAGCAGATATAGATTTTAAGCCCTTTCCAAATCATGCGTATGAATTGTCATCTCCTACATCCAACGGGTGGATGAAACCAGTTCTTTCAAACCTAATCCCTTTTCGCTGTCACGAAGGACAAACCTAATATCACGACACAATCGAATAGACAATGTGAAAAATATTTAAAAAATGTGACCTTCGGGTGAATGAAGCAAGAGTTTTCCTATTGCTAACTAGAATTAACATTCCTCGATATACTGTATCTGTTTAAAGTTGAGAATATTTCGCTTATAGTTTGGCACTTTAGCTAATTCAAATTATTCATAACGATTCCGAAACTTTTTGAATCTCTGGAATCTTTTCAGATTTACTTGAAACTCCTTTTTAAACTTCTGTTGGGATCATTTGTAGAAAATAACCTTCGTAAAAATATTAATTCGTTATTTGCATTGCCAATTCGCCCCGTTTCCAACAAGGTCTTCGATAGAACAGACATCTCCGTCTCAATTTATTCCTTTTGTGTTCAAATGTCAACACTTGACGATGGAATCTCCAAGGCAAATCACCGACTTGAGAAAGAAAAACATGACTTCATTTAAAAAAAAGAAAACGGCATACTGAAGACAAATCATGCGTTATCCGAGTCCACATCAGCAGTCGTCAGCTTGCAAAATACCGGCAATCGCGTTTCCCAGAGGCCCGCAGTCTTAATGGCTCCCCTCGTAAAAAAAAAGAAAACGGCATACTGAAGACAAATCATGCGTTATCCGAGTCCACATCAGCACTCGTCAGCTTGCAAAATACCGGCAATCGCGTTTCCCAGAGGCCCGCAGTCTTAATGGCTCCCCTCGTCCATCTCATTCGTCTCGTGTCCCGCGTGCCAACCCACGACAAACTGCCAATAAATTGGCGACGGCGGCGAAACACAAACGACTTGGGTTTGGATCCGCAACAAGATGAACTGCACTTGACATTGACAATTCACGACAAGCCGACACACACACACCAAAATCAAAGGAGAGGCGCACAGAATTATGAACGAGGTAATAAAATGGCAATCAGTCTTCTCTCATGTCGTCGATATCCACTGCATGCCAAATCAGCAAAGACGAAGACTCCGAATATAAAATACGGAAAATACAAGAACCCCCGACCCGAGACCGGCGCTAATCGAAATCAGCCAGAACGAAAGTTTCTCCTCATGAAAAGAAAAGACACCCTTTAAAAAAATCCTCTGAAGAAAGCGAAGTTATCCTCAGCTAATTTTCCTGTGCAAATATCACCGTTCGTCCTTCTCACTCCAATTAAGTTCTACAACCTAGTTTATATATTTTTTTCCTTCAAAATGTGTCATTCTCAGTACAGTTGTCTGCTGTATTTATTTTCCGCACTAATTGTCGGTACTCAAGCAAAGTTCACAGAGGACAGGGAAAAAGAGGGGAAAACAAAAAAAGTGGCGGAAGGTTCAAAACAAAATTTCGTGCAGAAGAAAAACGGCCCCGGAATTCGTTCCATGCGATTGATTTGATCATCGCGGAACTGGAGAATATTGATGAGGTACTTAACCTGGGTCCTTGAGTGTTTGATTCCTTTTTCTTTCTTTTTTCCCGCTTCAAAGTCTATTGGACTTCTTTTGTTACCCGCTTCGACGCGTTGCCGCCTTCGACAAATTTTCCCTTCCATTCAATTTCTTGTTGCCCTTCATGTGCTGTTATTCGTTGTTTGTTCATTCGGATGATTTGACATCGTTTGTACGAAGGAGAACGAAAAGTGGGACCGACGAATACAAACGACTTCGCGTAAATTTGCCGCCATGCACCGACAATGTGTTTGCTTTTGATTCCAGAGTTTGTTTCTCCGTCCGATAGGAATTTCAGGAAAAATGAGGTTAACGCCTCTTCTAACGCAGCACTAGTCACAAATTTGTTGGGTCGATTCAATCTCTAATTACTCTTTTGCAGGTCACAGGAAGTTTCTGCCAAGAGTGCGGACAAAGGAAACAGCCTTTCTTTCGAATAATCAGCATATGATAGTGCATTCACGCCATCTATGATCCTTCAATTGAAGTAAATCAACTCATAGCTTACATTTCTGTAAAATTTGGAAGCCATTCATCTAGAATTCCTGATGCTGAATGTCAAAAGAAGATGCAGTAGTAAGACCCCAAGATGCAGATGTAATGGGCGCATCAACAAGAGTGTCCCTCAGTCAAAATTTCCCCAAGTAAAATCTTGTTTTCTTGTAGACTTACATTATACAATTTTTATTTGTTGTTTTTTGAAAGAAATATTCATCAGAATTCCATTTAAAAAATTGTTTGCTGATTGAATTTGATTCAGTGAATATCTCTCAACTCATCAACAACATGTGGAGCATTGCATAGTGCAGTGGACCTCCGGAAAGTAAACTGAAATGTTGGCAGCTGTAAAAATAACACTCAAGTCACAAAGAGAGAAGGAAGTGCCTCTCTGCTATGGGTGTTTTTTAATTAGCTGAATGGATGGAAAAATTATGGGAGAAATACCAAGAAAATTTTCTGGTATAAATCTTAGGGCTGGAAATATCTTTTTCTTGCAATTCAGCCTAATGAAAGTCACTTTTCCTGAAATGTATTGGCAATTTGTTTTATGCAATGTCTGCATGTTGAGTCAGTGTCTGCCTCTCAGGCCTTTTTTGTGCATTTTTGTTGAAAAATAAATGTCCCTATGCTAAATTGTCTGCATGGTCTGCATGTGGGGGGTCTCACTGTATTGCAATCAATTGAATGTTTAAAAAAAAATAAAACCACTGGCTGCAAGAATGTACATCAAATACATTGTGTTTCATGTATTACATCTTGAATTGCAATGAATTACATCAATTATGCAATCAATGAGCATCCTGCTGTACATACATATTTATGCAGATGTGTGCTTTTACTTCGTTTTTTGGACTCTTTCCATGTCAAAAAGGGCAATTTTGTGTGGGTTTTTTTGCAAAGTATTTTTCTGTGCTTAGGAAAAGATAAAAACATCATTTTTGGAGGACTTTTTTCAATTTTTTTGAAAAAGGAGATATAATAAAAAAAATACCCATTGAAGTCACTGAGTAAATGAAATTTGACATGTGGATGTTCCATTGTATGGACACATCCAAGAAATAATGTCCACATCTTTCATGGCCCCATAGTTGAATATTTTCATCAATATATACATGAAATGAATCATCTCATACTTTTCAGACCATGTATCATCAAAATACAGTAAACCATGAGATGCAGATGTAATTGATGCATTAAGATTGTACCAAAGTTGAAATGTCTTTAAGTCAAGTTTTGTTTTCCCTTCAAGTTACATTACATAATTTTAAATGGTATTTTATGGAAGAAATATTCATCAGAATTCCATGAAAACATAGAAAAACATAGAATGCCAGTTGAAACTTATTCAATCAACACATTTCAACTCATTCAGGAAATTTGGAGCATTGATTACTGTACCTTTGCACAGTGCATTGAAATGTTATCATTCTCTCTGAAGATGAAATTCAAGTCAAAAATGGAGAAGGAAGTCCCTCTAAACGCTGGAGGTAATTTTTTTCAATTAGCTGAATGGATGATAAAATATTTAGAGAAATGCCAAAGTAATTTTCTTACATACACCTTAAGGTTGAAAATACTGTATCTGTGTCTTGCAAATTGGCCTGAAACTTAGTTGCAATTTTAGCACACAATGTCTGCACGTCAAGTCAGTGTCCACATATTGGTTCTTTTTTATGTATTTCCTTATGGGAAAATAAGTTGTGATCCCAAAGTATTTTTATGGGTAGAGCTGCGTATGCAGACTCCCCGGAATTTCTTGTGTCTCTCTCTCTCTCTCTCTAGCTGCCTTTCTAAAAAGGGTTTTCATAAACTGTGCGTCGTCACGAGTATTGGAGGGCATTGCTGTCCTCCTACGGAATACGCGTGTGTGTGTATTGTTTCCTCGGTCAGCGAAGCTGACCACCGCGATCCTTTAACTGCGTGTGTCTCTATGTTTCGTCAGCATTCGTGCCCGAGCACTCGCGACTGGTTGTTGTTGTGCGCTGTCAATAAAAGCTTATTGCCTCTCTACGAATCCTGGTTGCTATTTTACTTCGAACTGACTAAAAATCCTTTAGCCCGAAAATTGAATACCTCGGATTTTTAATCAGCAAGGAAGGAATCAAAGTTAATCCGGAGAAAGTAAAAGCAATACAAAATTTCCCTATACCCAAGGACGTCAAAGGGATCCAAGCCTTTTTGGGATTGGTCGGTTATTTCCTATCATACATAAAGGATTTCGCCATACGTGCTTGACCCTTATACGACCTCCTCAAAAAGGAATCTACTTTCAACTGGACATCAGCTCAACAAAAAGCTATGAAGGATCTTCGAAACTGCATGCTGTCTGCACCTATCCTATCCTTCCCGGATTTTTCAAAAGAGTTCATTCTCACAACAGATGCCTCCGCATTAGCCATTGGAGCTGTCCTCACTCAAAAAGAGGGCAGAGAAGAAGTTCTCATTGGTTGTGCATCCAGGACTCTCAACCAAGCTGAACAAAACTATCCAAATACTGATCTAGAAATTTTGGCAGTGTTCTACGGAGTGAACCAATTCCAATCATATTTATGGGGACATCATTTTGTGATAAAAACAGATCACATCGCTATTCCGTATCTCAGCCGTCAACGACAAAGCGACAGCCGCAGAGCAATTACGTGGTTTACGACACTAAATGAATACTCCTATTGGGTGGAATACAAAAAGGGATTGCAAATTCCCCATGCTGATGCTCTAAGCTGTTATCCACCTACCATCAATCATTTATGTGCCTACCTATAACCTTCTTTGCAAAACGACAACCTGCTGCCATATATCCCGACGACCATCATTCGACAAGAGACAAGGAAAGTGGCCCAATTGCCAATGGGACCTCAATACCAACATAAGGACAACATGATTTGGAAAGATGAGAAAGGAGAGTGGAAACTGTGGATCCCTCCTAACTTATGTCATCACATCATCCAACTCCATCATGATCCCCCATCCAAAGGACATGCAGGTGTCGACCTTACCACCTACTCAATCAAACTCAACTTCAACTGGACAAATATGGAAAGGGATATAGCGGATTATATCCGTTCCTGCCCTGTGTGCCAACAGGCCAAGAACTATTTGCATACAACCCCATTTTTATCAACGGGGATCCCTACTGAGTGCTTTTCAGACGTCAGCATTGACGTTGTGGGACCAGTACCCGCTAGCTGCAAAGGTTACTGATATATTCTGGTCACCCAAGACAGACTTTCCAAATGGATTGTATTCTCACCAATGGCCGAGGCTTTGGTGGCAACCACTGCTAGATTATTTGTTAGCAATTGGGTTTGCCTCTTCGGAGCCCCCAAGAGAATCCTCATGGATTGTGGCACTAACTTTGTCAGTGCTATTTTCCGCGACATGGCAAAATTCCTGGGAGCAAAAGCACATACTACAACAGCTTATCGTCCACAAGGAAATGGGCAAAACAAACGTGCCCATCGTGAACTTCATGAATATTTATCAATCTACCTCGACCCGGAAAATCGATCCTCATGGGACAAATTATTGAAATTTGCTGCTTGGGTGCACAACTCAGCAAAACACGAGGCCCTGCAGATGTCACCATTTGAAATGGTGACAGGAACAAAGCCTTGTCTCAATTGGATCCCAACTTTTTCTGACAAAAATGCANTGCAGATGTCACCGTTTGAAATGGTGACAGGAACAAAGCCTCGTCTCAACTGGATCCCAACCTTTTCTGACAAAAATGCAGTTACCCATCAAGACAAAGTGACACATCTGAATGACATCAGGACAAAGGCCCAAACCGCCATCAGAAAAGCGCAATCTACGTATCTACAAAGACTCAACAAGCATCGAACAGGACAACAATATTCTCCTGGAGACAAAGTGCTCATTCGACGACATGATCTCTCGACATACATTGGACGAAAATGGTCTGCAAAATACAAGGGACCATATTCCGTCCTCGATAAAATCAATGATGTCGTAATCCGAGTCCAGGATGACAAAAACCCAACTTGGACTGATGTAGTTCACATCAGCTACGTCCGTCCATACATACAAAGAGAAACAGAAGACCCGGACAACGTCGAATTTCAAGCAGAATTAACCCCTACATCACCAGATCCCTCCAGGGATCCCTCATCTCTTTCTGCACCTTCACCAACTATCAAGGAGGACCTTGATTTTTCTTTTACTGCCGGTGATACACCTCATCAACTTCCTGCTGATCACGACGCTGATTCCAACACATGTCCTGACCAACCACCCAACCAGCCGTTTGAACCATCTATTCCTGACGACGACATCTTTGTATCCGCCAACAATACGATGGATACACCCGACAACAGTGCTGCTGCTCAAAATGACGACAACAATACTGCTGTCGAGGATGCCATCACCGTCATCCAACCGCTGGCAAACACCACCCCAAGCAGGCCCAGTTTCTTCAAAACCATCAAGGACGTGGCCCAAGGCGTCACCCACGAATTTGGCCAGACAACAATACTGCTGTCGACGATGCCATCACCGTCATCCAACCGCTGGCAAACACTACCCCAAGCAGGCCCAGTTTCTTCAAAACCATCAAGGACGTGGCCCAAGGCGTCACCCACGAATTTGGCCGCCTGTTTGCTCCTGATTCCGACTACAGTCTACCTACTCTGACGGACCAGCCTTCACCGTCTGCTGCCAGCACCCATTCTTCAAAACCATCAAGGACGTGGCCCAAGGCGTCACCCACGAATTTGGCCGCCTGTTTACTCCTGATTCCGACTACAGTCTACCTACTCTGACGAACCAGCCTTCACCGTCTGCTGCCAGCACCCCAAAACATCAATCTCCTGCCACATCAGTTCCTGATTCCACACCCGTTCCTGTTAACTCTCCTGAAATTGATGCTGACACTACAATGCGACCATCTCGATCTTGTGATCCATTATTTTTTACGTAGCCCTTGATGGCTCTCTAGCCCGATTTTCTCTCTCCTTCCTTCCTACATGATTCTGGTATTTCTGACGCATGCATAATACGCCCGTCACGCGTACTGTCTCACGAACGCGTGTGTGTGTATGAAGTCTTATTTTTGGGCCAGCCAGCGAGTCGTATAACCTGCTGGCTGACCACCTGGTTAAAACCGCAATGCCGTATTCTGTCCACTAGCATTCGTGCCCGAGCACTCGCGACTGGTTGTTGTTGTGCGCTGTCAATAAAAGCTTATTGCCTCTCTACGAATCCTGGTTGCTATTTTACTTCGAACTGACTAAAAATCCTTTAGCCCGCAAAGAACGCGGAAGACACTTAAATTAAACATTCGTCAGCATTCGTGCCCGAGCACTCGCGACTGGTTGTTGTTGTGCGCTGTCAATAAAAGCTTATTGCCTCTCTACGAATCCTGGTTGCTATTTTACTTCGAACTGACTAAAAATCCTTTAGCCCGCAAAGAACGCGGAAGACACTTAAATTAAACCAGGAAGAATTTGTTATCTGAAACATCGAGGTTGGTAACGAACTTTTTATTAGACGTAATATTAAGTCTTCGTTTAAAACTCACCGATCTTTCTAGATTCTGTGAATTTAGATAACAGTAGGTTACTGATGCATTAATTCCCGATGAGTCCCTAGAATGATAGACAAGAGACCTCATGAAATTTGAGTTACGGTGTAGATATTTAGGTGTGAGTCTAAATTTTATTGCTCTGAATTATTAAAAAAAAAAAACATTCGCTATCTGGAAGTTTTCAAATTAAATGAGTTTGGACTTTAGCGAGGTTCAACTTTGTACGTATAGTATTTCGGACTGACTGAACATGCCAATAAATTCATAAAACAGAATCCGAACTCGTATCTGGCGTTTTCTCACGAAAACTCAAAAATCCTTTTCAGTAATTTTTTGAACACACAGAGGTAAGCGAAGACATTTTGCGACAGTCGTTCAACGATTGAGTTTACGACGACGTGACAGCAGTTTCCTGTCGAAGTGTGGCGGAATGAGGATGCCACAGGAGAGCCACTTCCGCAAACACTTCCGGTATCTGCTGGGGGACGCGGTTTTGACCGCGGACTCTAATGCATATATACAGCTGGCATTTCCGCAGAATTTATAGAAACTTTCTATGTGGTAGATNTTGTCAACCAATTGCCAAATTTCTCTGGCGCTGCCAACGAGAATTGGGCTGATTGGTGGCAGGATATTCGTGTGGCTCTTGTTGGCTGTGACATCACAGATGACAACATGAGAACCATAATTTTGCAGAAAGTTGTTGGAAAAGCCCGGGAGTTTCTTCGTTGCGTCGATGGATTAACGGATGAGCATTACCGAGTTTTGGTTAAAGAATTAGAGTTAGCATACGGAGGTAATTTTATGGGAGAAGGCGCGCTGAAACTCCAGACTATCTACCAAGGTGAGTTAGAATCAGTTTTAGATTTCTCTGTTAGAATCAGAAGAGTGGGCCAGCAAATGCTTGGAGAGGCCCCCAGCAAGATTAAAGTATTAAGAGTGGAAGGCCAAGAGCCAAAACTCTGTACGAACCCATTCCTAAAAATTGAGTTGATTCGATATGACGCCCAAAAGCAGAGTATCGATCAACTTATGGTCTCTCAATTTTTGCAAGGAATGCTACCAAGTCTTTATGATAGACTTGGTGCCATTCCCATCACTATGGCACAAGCCCTCGAATACGCGACTAATATTGAAAAGTTAAAAGCGCGCCAAAGAGCAAATGAGAATTTCAGAGTGATGTCCGCAATCGCTTGCGAACAGCAACAACATCCAAGCAATAATAATGCCAATCCAACTAGGACGTGTTGGAACTGTGGAAAACCGGGCCACTTTAGCAGCAAATGTTATTCAAAAGGGCAGCCGAGTGGCGCCACTGCTAGCACTTTGCAAAGTGTTCCCCAACAATCCCGCAGCCGACGTCTTGTTTTCTCGGTACCTACCGATGGGCAGGGAAGACCATTGGTTTTTCCAGAAATAGTCGCTCTTCAAGTAGGAGCAAAAGTCCAGACTCCAGAGCGTCTAGCCCTGGATCCCATCAAGGAAAAGGAAATAAAAACCAGAAAAGGCAACAACAGCAACCGAGACGTGAACAAAGATCCTCCTCGCACAGATCCTCAAGACCAAGTCGAGGAGTACATTTTCTCCAGCAACTGGAAGGACTGGAAGGAGCTGTTGTCGAAGGATTCGAAGACGAACAAACGGATTTGGGAAACGGCAACAGACCGGGGTTTCAGTTCTAACAACGAAACTCCCGGTCATCATCTTATCAACACCAATCGCCAAGGCACCCATCAAATTTTTAATCGACACTGGATCTGAGGTATCGTTAATTTCCCCTTCTTTTATTTCTTCCGGAACTCCTTTAAAAAGGTTAAATATTGCTCTTTCTACAATAGAAGATAGAGATATACCAGTAAGAGGACTCGTAAGGACTTCGTTGTTTTACCAAGATCGTCCAGTAATGCAGGTCAATCTTTTGGTAACTGAAATAGCGAAGAGAGAATTCGACGGGATTTTAGGCTGCGATGCGCTTGATTCAGTTCGAGCTGTCATAAGTCTTAATCGGAATTGTGTTACGCTGAATCAGATTTCTATTCCCCTTTTTAATAAGGAGAATAAAAGTCTAAAAGCAAAACAAGTTCCCCGAGCCGACGAAAACTCCACTGAGAGAGTCTTTCGGTTATATCCAGTTAATACTGTAACGATCCCTGCAAATTCTCAATTGGCAGTAGAAGTCCGACCTAAAGAAAATATAGCTGAAGCCTTAGAAGATAGAACTATTTTTGTTGACCGCGAAATGGGTGGCGAGGTGATTGTGGCTCGAAGTCTTTCTAAAATAAAAAACGGAAGACTTTGGGTTATGTGTTTAAATGTGAATACTGAGCCTTTAGAAATTTCTTCTAGACTAACCATCGCTTCTGGCTCTATCAACGGGTTGCTGGATATTTTCCGACCCAGGTATGTATATAATATTAACAAGGGATCCCGAAAAAAGAAGGAAAATATCCATGGAAAAGACGCCGATGAGGACATACCCAGTCTCATCGAAGAAAATCTGAACAACTCCGAATGCCCACCCGAATTTATTGATCGGGTAAAACGAATGTTATTTAAACATCGGAAAGTACTGGCAAAGAAGTCAGATAGGTTGGGGCTTTGTACCTTGTACGAAGCAGATATTCCGTTGGATACAACTGTCCCTATCTACATGAGACAGTACCCCATCCCTTTTGGGATGCGCCCTCTCTTGGGGGAATATGTTGAAGAACTTTTGGAACAGGGAATTATCCAAGCTTCTACGTCCCCTTACAATAGCCCCACCCTTATGGTGAAAAAGAAGGATGGAGGGTGGCGCATGGTCGTTGATTTTCGGAAATTAAACGAACATGTAATCACTGATCCACATCCTTTGCCGCGGATAAATCAAATCTTTGAAGAATTAGGTTCCGCGAAATACTTTTCCGCTCTTGATCTGCTTCACGGATTTTATAACCTTAAGATACGTGAGGAAGAACGAAGGAAGACGGCCTTCTCAACACCTTTAGGCCACTACGAATTTGTCAGGTTACCAATGGGTTTGAAGAACAGCCCCAGCATATTCCAACGACTAATGCATGTCGTTTAAAATTAAACGAACATGTAATCACTGATCCACATCCTTTGCCGCGGATAAATCAAATCTTTGAAGAACTAGGTTCCGCGAAATACTTTTCCGCTCTCGATCTGCTTCACGGATTTTATAATCTAAAGATTCGTGAGGAAGAACGAAGAAAGACGGCCTTTTCAACACCTTTAGGTCACTACGAATTTGTCAGGTTACCAATGGGTTTAAAGAACAGCCCCAGCATATTCCAACGACTAATGCATGTCGTATTGGATGGCTGTTTAGGGGATTATGCCTACATTTATGTAGATGACATAGTGGTGTACTCACGTTCCGCTAAACAGCATGTGACACACTTGGAAGATATTTTCAATCGCCTCGATAAGGCAGGGTTAAAGATTAAGTTCTCCAAGTGTCAGTTATTCAAGACTCAGATCGAGTATTTGGGTTTTCTTATTAGTCAACAAGGCATCGAGGTGGATCCTGTTAAAATAGCTGCAATCAAGAATTTTCCAGTCCCTAAGAACGTTAAGGGAGT
>CAJPEX010001871.1:0-47782 GCA_905338405.1 Notodromas monacha
ACTTGTCTGGCTGGTGCTGACATAAGTGAAACTGCAAGTTCCATCTGGTGCAGCTGTGCCAGGAATCTGGAACTCTGTCACCAGACAAATGACATAGAAATTAAAATGCAATGCATTATAGCTAGCACGTGAATTTTGGCATGTATTATAGCATATTTTTTACAATATTGAAGCAATACGCAAAGCTCTCTCAGCAGTGTTATTAAAATCAGAAGGACTATGCATATTCATGGAAATCATGACACATAAAAATATAGATGAAAAAAAGTATTGCGAATTTTTCAAGCATTGTAAACTGTGTGTCAAGTTACACAAAAATGCTAGTTGATGGCCAACATTTTTTATATACTCAGGAGTCAGGAGTGAAATTCAAGAAAATTATATTCAAATAAAAATGGGTTTCCTTAACGCTTAAGTGGTAAATAAGTCAGATTTTTTTTTTCAAAATTGTGTTCAAGAAAAAGTAGAACAGTGCATCCAGGGTAAAGTTGGGAAAAATCCTGGCATGTTTTTTAAAAACCACAGAAAAACTTCAACCAAAAAATGAAAAAAATACATCTCCAACGCTGAGCTTTTTTTTTTATCCCATCCAAGGATTAGTTTAATTATTTTCAGATTCTTCACCCTTTAATTTAGGGCGCCAAAAGAAGGGTTCCCATTTAGAGGCCACAAAAGAGTAGCAGAAAAAGTCTGACTTTGGAAAATTCCTGCAACACATTTTTGCAGTACAAACTCAAATTTTATACCCTAGGCCAGCTGACTTAGCTTTCATGGCCTTTGACAATATTTTAACATGGGTCCACCCAAGAACATCCCAACTTAGTCCCATAATGAGTATAAGAACCATGCAGTCACCGCAGAAGGGCTAAATCTTGTGACAGTGTTGAGCAATCATGACTCAGAAACTGTTTGTAAACCATGAAAACGTTTTAAATTATAGAAGATGAAAAAAACACCTAATTGAATAGAAAATTAAAAATTTACTGAAGAAAGTTTAATTTTTTCATATTTTACTTGATAAGCGGGTTCAATTAAATCAGATATTTTTTGTCAGAATATAATACAGAATATGCAAAAACAATTTCAAGTTAAAAGTATTCATTTAGTTTCAAGATCACTATTAAAAACCTTTCACATAAAACTTTCCTTGCAACTTCTGAGCATCTTTTTTATTGCCATTTAACTAAGAGAATGTTGATGCACTTTTCTGATTCTGCAACAGTTGAATCCACCAAGACAAACATGCCATGCAATGAAGACCTAATTTCCAAACTTTTCACAATATTTGAGACTCCTCATGAAAAAACTAAACAACCTGAGATACATTAGCTCAGAGATTGAACCAACTGACTGATTGGCACACTGAAACAATTTATTTAATAAAAAACTAGTCAGTGAAAGACAACAACAACAAAACTCACCTGTTTCGAATTTATAATTGAGCTTGAACCCCACTTCCTGAGTGGGACCCGAGGCAAAGACCAAAAGCATCCGTGGGCCAAAAGACCTCAGCCTCGGGGGTAACTTATCTCCACATAGGGTCTCATCAGGTTTGTCATACTCCATCTTTTCTTCCTGCCCTCGCAGGTAAACTTTCAAAAAGGCACTCTTGCACCTGTCGGGGGAAATATTCCGGAAATTATATCCAGTCCCACACAAACAAGCAAAAATTTAATTTTCAAACTCACTTTCCCTCAGAAACCGAGTCGATCCCGAAGCGGACAAACTCTATTCGGACTCTTTCCAGATTCTGCATGTCCTCCATGCCATAGACAAAGTAGCGACATAGGATGTTTTGTATGTAAGGGTAGGGATAGTTGGGACTCACAATCGTCCCGTTTTTCACTAAATTCTGACTCAGCACTTTCTGGTCGCACTCGGTGCCACGCATGTGTTCTCCTTGCGTCTCCGTTATGAAGTCTGCACATCACCAGAAAAAAATTATATATATAATGACTTAGTTGAGACAAAAAAAGAGGCGAAATTCGCGTCATTCTTCGTCGACGAGAGAAGATGAGCCACTTGATCACGTCAAACTGACGTACTTGACAGTAGCAAATAACAAGATACTTGACTCGCGGAATATCAGACGTCGAGTCCAATTTATTTCAATAACGAAAATGTTTTTGTCGTTGTTGCTGTTTTTGATGACTTACCGAGTTTTACGAAACTTTCGCTGAACTCGTAAAGTCCGGAAAACCCGCGATTTTGGGCATCTTCGGTTCTTTCCAGAGTGGTGAAGGTGATGTACAGGGTTTCTTTGGACGAAAACACAACCAGGTTTCGCCGCTGGCCGCAGTAGGACCCGATTCTTGGGTACGTGTCATTTGGGCCGTCGAACACGTCCACCACATCGAAGGGACAACTGCAAGGAAAAAAAAAATTGCGTCAAAATATTTCTGGGATACATGTTCTATTTTTATAAATGCGAAAAAATACGATAACTTATTTATGCCGTTTAGAGTCTTTTTCATGCACAGATTTCGCAGGAAATACTTTGAAAGTTGTAAAATAAAGATTGCTGTTGTCCAATTTTTTCAAGCTAAAGCTTCGAAAGTCGACAAATTGAAACGCTTCAGTCGACCACTTTAGATACTGTTTCTATGAAAAAAGTTGAAAATGATTGCTGGTTTAATTTGCAGAAAAACCTTGCACAAGGTGTCATAAAGTTTCGTCTTTAAAAATTCGCAAGATTCACCACAAGGTTTTTTTTTTCGGTGACACATACGTGTGCTCCCTCACCATTTTCCAAAGTTTGCTGCCAATGCATCTTGATACATTTAAAGGGAGCAAGTCTGAATAAGAATTCATTACTTACTGATGCCCAAAAATATCTTACTCAACGTAGAATCAGAGATGAAGGACCTGAAACAGTTTTTAACAATAGAAATATTTTAATTTTTTTGTGCACATGCACACATTTTTTGTAAGCTAGTTCGAAACTTTGTCACGCACTCCCTCTAATAATGTTCAACTACGTCTGCCAAAAAAAGAATTGATCCTCGATTTGAGGGAAAAAACCAATTTTTCCCCTTATAATCTGGCCATAATTATTTTCTGTTCCAATGCTCTTCAGTAGCCCAGGAAATAATTCATATCAAGATTTCCCTTGTAATACCAAGAAAATCCTGCCCTTGCCAAAACTCGGTTCCCGAAATTTATATACACAGAATAGCCAAATCATGTCGTGCCAATTGATCCAAACATCTCAAGCGCGATACCTATATAGAAATTTTCACAACCCTTTTCCGCAAAAAAAAGGAAGAAAAGAAGTACTGTATACGCATAATTTTCGTAAGAGATTCCCACAAAATATCAGCACACACACAACAAAAAACCCCTGAGCAAGAGCAGGAAATTTGGCCTTCGCAGGAGCAGCACAGCAGACGAGGCGTGGGTGCGGAAAAGCTGCAAGCACGGAAAGGAACCACGCATACGGACAAAACAAAAAAAGAAAAAGAAGGCAGGGGCACAGAATAAAGGATTCTGCACAGACAGTGAAGAAGAATAAGAAAAAAGAAAAGGACACAATATTCGGTGAAAAGACACCAGTAGGAAAGGAAACTGCCGGAATAATAAAAAAAGAACAGGAAGGAAGTGGTGAGGAGGAAGAGGAAATAAAGAGGCGGCGAGAGGCTGAACAAAGGACGGAAGCGCGACTAATTTTCGCCGTCTCCGCCAGCATCTGCGCCTGTGATCGACCCCAGGGGTTGGCTCCTTCCAGCAGCAGCAGCAGCAACCCCGGACACGCATACCAGCATGTCCAATGCCCAGCTGCACATGCACACACCCAACAGCTACCCCCAAAAAAAAAAAACGACATATTCAGCTCAGCAGGGACTTCAGGGTATATCATGTTCCAGCTCAGTGTTCCCCAAACCCATGGTCCAGTCCTCAGCATAATACATTTCTTAACCCTTGGATGGCAGAGGGTTCTTTCCCATAACCGGCCAAAATCGGATTATTTTCGTATGCTGGAGAGTTTTAAGTTTTCTGAAGGTCAGAAAAGACCTTCCAGGTGGGCTGAGGCAAAGTCAGGATTAATTGGAGAAAAGCCAATTGCTTAGCATAGCATTTTTTTCATTTTCCCACAAAATTTTTCTGTGCAAAAAGAAAAAAAAAATATCAGATTTTTTCCCGAATTCATCCTCAAATCCCTGTTGTCCTTTTTTATTTTCTGCCCTGAGGTGTAACAAAATTTTACAAAAATAGTCTGACTTTGTCGCCCAAGGGTTAAGAGTATGAATATACTGTTATCCCAAACTGTCAGATGTTGTAAGATATACAAGATTGTGCATCAAATGTCTTCTTTGCATAGTAACCCTTTATTCTAATCCAATGATTTCTTGTTGAAACAACCTAAGTTGAGAAGTATTAGTCTTTATGGCTGCGGTAAAAGCAAGTAAGTCTACTTCTCTGATAAGTGAATACAAATATATTTTGTATACAGTCAACCCCCGTCTAACAGACTTGATTTGTGCAAGGGACGAGTCTGTTAGACAAAAAGTCCTTTACACAAATTCAATTACATAAAAATTGAAAATTTCAATTTTCAACACTAATTTTAAACCAAAAGAAGTCTGTTTGGTGGATTTTGTCTGTTGGGCGGGAGGAAAAACTGCTTGCAGAGCTGGTCTGTTTGGCAAAAAGCCCTTACACAGGAGGTCTGTTAGGCGGGGGGCCACTGTACTTGCAATACAGTCCAAACCAGCAATGAGCATTGAAAGAGTGTTTGGGCACTCCTTTCTGTATTCCAGATGTGCAAGACAGGTGACTGACTGCGCATAAACAGAAAGCATAGAAATGAAACCAGGACACGTGAATGACCGGTCACCAGACACTGTTGCAACATTCTGGTATGCCAATTCCAGTGCATTGCCTGGCACACTGCAGAATACAAAAGTCATATTGAGAATGGGGTATTCTTCACATGTTCTGCGACTCACTAAAGATATGATGACATTACAGTACTCTATTATCATCATCTGAAAATTTGGAAAGACAATGGTAGTTGAAATCATTTGATGAGAAATATCAGTTACACATTTATACCAGTTGAATTAAATCATTTCAATGTTTCATTCTGAGAAACCTTTCTGCAAGCCCCTTTCTAAGTTTTTGATGACATTCCACTACAGCTGTTCCAAAGGTGCTTAACTTGATTGTTGCGAGAAGCAGAAACTTTAATATGCCTGCCATAAACTCTATCAAGCAGCAGTTTTTAAAGCCTTCAAACGTTTTATGAAACTTTGCTGGACTGAAGAATTTTTGTTTTGGGAATTTGCTGGTCTGCAAAGAATAGTATGGAAATTTGTGGGGCCCAAAAGGGTTAAGGAACCTTTTTGGGCCCCGTTAAGTTCTATAACAAATTTTTGCAGAGCAGCAAATTCCCACCAACAGTAAACTTGTTTGCTGGTTTTCCTAACTTAAATGTAAATGTAAATTTTCCTAACTTAACTTCATATAACATGAGAAAAATTTCTCATGTTTATGAAAAAACGGGAGGATCTTCTGAAAGAATCGAAATTGAAATATGAATTTGGGAGACAACAGTTTCTATGGGGTTTTGACGTCACATCAAACCCATTTTATTGGCAAGTGAAAATTCTTGAAAAATTTCTCTTGATTTGATCCAATTGATATGTATTCAGAATTCCGCGCATACTTTTTTCGCAAGGAAATTCCTGTTCCTGGAAATCTCCCCTTCTTTGCCTTCCAGGAACACATTTTCGCCATTCTGCAGAATCGCCTCAAAAATGGCATCTGGATGGAAACGAAAGCCTTTCAAGGGCTGTTCATGTGTTCACTTCACAATGGGGTTTCCCTAAGTTCAGCTACATTTAACCACTCCGAATGTCGAGCAAATGCCAAAATATCCACCACTCAAAACAACCGAATTTCTCAAAAAAGGCACTGCCTGAAAATTAAGTTTCTTCGGTGTTATAAATTCAATTCTGATTCGGAATGAATCCTGTTCTAAATGCATCAGCTCAAACGTTTTAATGGAGATCTTTCGAGAGTAAAAATGAAAAAGAAACCAAAATTTCTCCGAAAAATAAAACACGACAGGCAAAAAATAAAAGATAAAATGTAATAATTTGAAAGAAAAAAAAGTTTGGGAAGTTCCACATTTCCCTCTTTTAAACCCCTGGGGTTCCCGACGAAATGATCGACGCTTCAATCATTTACAGGAATAAAATAAAAATGAAAAACGAGTAGAAATTTTCCGTTTTTTTTCTTTCGGAAAATCCCTCAGCAGAGAAAATTGTGCATCTGAAATATCCCCGATTTTTCCACTCTGCGATTTTCCTGCATGAACCCATCGAGCGACCCGTTCATATATGTACCCAATCTATATAGCGACCCGATCCAACGGATTTCAGCTCTGAAAAGCGTCTTTCGGTGGACCGGAAGTCTTTGAGAAAGGCGACGGAAATAAGAGATTTGATCTATGAGATTTCCCATACGCAGAATTCTGCACTGGCGATAACTGCTGGCATTTTCCGAAAATATCGACCCAGTGCTCGGATATTTTCGTAATTTACAGCAAAATACAGTGTCTGCATAAAAATTTCGAACTCGATTTGAATTTATTTATGAAATGAGAGATTTAATCTCTGCTGAAGTGTTCTATGCAAAAAAAAATAATTCTGCACTGACAAGAAATGCTGGCATTTTCCGAAAATATCGACCCAGTGCTCAAATATTTCCGTCATTTACAAAAAAATTTCTACATAAAAAATTGTGAACACAATACAGTATAAATTTAATTCTCATTTGTCGAAGCGAATAAATCTTTAAATTTCCTGATCTATGTTTCCAAAAATAAATATTTGAAGCATTTGAACGCAATAATAATAATCCCAAATTTTTTTTATTAGAAAATGCTCTGAATTTAATTTCCAAGAGACAGAAGAAAAATAAAACTTACTGAGGACCACCGAAGAACAGGTCGAAATCCCGGAACTCGATCCGAATTCTCTGCCCCTTCTGTCCAAAAAATTTGTAATAGCACATCATTTTTTTGGGATAGGCTCCCGGGTACGTTGGTGACACCAAACTGCCTTTTTTGGTCTTATTATTGGCTCTGATGACGTAACCGCATCTTGCTCCAGCTTCCCTCGTCCCCACTGTGAAATTAGCTGAAAAACGAAAAAACATGAGTATATTAGGCAAACAAATAATAATAATGCGGATGAGAGAGAGAACTGAGTACGAAAGATAAGCATACCGGCAAATTTCCCAGATTTTTCTATATGCTGACAAATGAAAATATACAGAGGATCAAATGTCAAAGCGCTGAGAGCAAACTAATTTTTTTTTTATCTGACAAGATTTGTGTAATGAAAAGGAAAAAAGCACTTGAAAATTTCCTCGTGATTTCAATTTTGTCGGAGCTATATTCTTTTATATTTTTCTTTGTAGATTTTTAATCTTGACAACATTCTTAAAACTGCGTTTTCAAAACGTAGAAAACTTCATTGGGTATTAATTCCCTTCAGCACGCACTATCCGTTCATTTTTCTATGTCAATTTATACTTTGACAAAAATTGTATATGAAAGGTTTACTGATATAAAATACCTAAGATTCTCGCATAAAAATGCAAATTTTGTAGGACCTATTCTTCATTTTCTTAGTCAATTTACAATCTGACAAGATTCCAGCGGAATTAAAAGAAAAAGGTACCTGACTTGGTATAAAAATGTCCCTTTCATGGTAGGCGATATTCTGTAATTTGTCTCCATTCATCATTTGTAAAATTTGATGAAAAGTCTTTTTTCTTCACAAAATCTTAGATGACCAAGATCAAGTCTTAGCTTTACACAATTTCTCCTCAAAGATTCTCTCCAAATTGTCCAATCAACTAAAACTTATCTGGGAGCAGGCTGAACACCTTATTGTACTTTAAATTATGTAATCATTATTACTGTACTGTTATAATTTTCTTTTTATAATCTAGCGAGGGGAGAAAAATGTTTGCATTTACATCATTTGTACATTTTATGATGTGTTTAACTTTAGTTAATAATGTACCAATAAAAAGCTTATTTTTCTTTGTTTTAATCATGATGTGATAGAATGATAGGTTTGACGAATGTGGGTGGGGAACGGAGGGGGTTTGGATGTGGGAACATGGTTTGAAGTTTGTGAACGCTGAAAAGCAGAAAGTAAAGTTTGTTTCTCAATCAATCAATCAATTTTTACTGTGGCACGATCAGTATAGTAAAGGGAATTGAGGAAAAAATATTTTAAAATTTCCTCGCGTCAATCAAATCGCATTCATTTTAGAATTTCCGCTACGTCAAATTACAAAAAAAGAATCAATTATGAACTCGAATTTCACCTTCGGGGACGAATCGGTAAGTGCCGGTGAAGAGGGCGTCGTCCGTGATGTTTTTGTCGGTGTAGAAGCCTATGGCGACTGTTCGGTAGAAGCTGACCCGACGTCGCGGCGGGATTTCCCCGCAATACCGACCCCCATGCGGGGTGTCGATCAGGTCAGTGAAGTTCGGGTTCTTTATCTCCGTGTAGATGTCGATATATTCGTGTCCACACCTGTCAATAGTGCACCAATAATAAACATGTGCTTTTGATATAGACTCAATAGAAAATCAACGATTGCAAACTTCGATATTCGCAACAACAAAAAATTCAAAGAGGTACATTTAGGGTAAAAAAAAAATCCTCTAAGAAAATTCGTACATCTCTTTTCCCGGTTTTGAAGGTAAATGGAACAATTTCTTTCTAGCCCAAAATATGTTTATTCATGAAATTATAGATCCATAGAATGTATATTCGAGAGTGTCAGCCACAGAATTTTGCTTCAACAATGCAGGGGCTCCAATAATTAAATACTGCATAATAAACCCGATATTCAAGAAAAATTTACGATATTAATTCTGAGATTTTTCAGCGCTTATTCCATACTGGAAAAACCTTTGTTTTTGCAGCATTCCCATTTTCCGCCTGAAACTAAAATTATCTTGACAAATTTAATATGAAAAAATGGCAACTTGGGTAATTTGATAAAATCTCTTTCTTTGGGAAACCATGGGAAAAATGCTGGAACTGCTAAACCAAGAAGTCTCATTTACAGTAAATGGCTTCGACAAATCTTCTGAAACACATATTACGCAAATTCGCAGGATTTCTTGAGAATCAAGGGAAGTCCAAAAAAAAGTAGCTCAATTAAGGTTTTAGGAAATGTAAAAATGTGTATCTTTTCATTCATTTCTGAAATGCTTCTTTCTGATTCGTTTTTTTTTTCAATCAGAACTTTAAGATAAGATTCCCTCCAACTAAATACCGTATAGCTTATGGAGGAATGAAGTAAATAACCATCCCAATCGCAGTTACCGCAGATTTCGGGCGACACCTACGTCCCGAAAAAGAAAACGCTGAGCGCCACGACATAAATACTTTAACTGCTGCAATTTTGCCGTTTTTCAGCGTCCAACAAGAGAATCAAGTTACATTCGTCGCCATTTATAAAAAAAATGTGTTCGAGACTTCGACAAAATATGTCCTAGAACCCGAGTGATTGAGGAAATAACCATCCCAATCTCGGTTCTCCCGAAGATTTCGGGCGACACCTATGTCCAAAAAAAAGAAAAAGCGCAGCGCCATGACAGAAATACTTCAACTGCTGCAATTCTGCCGTTTCTTAATGTTGAACAATAAAAAATAAATTGCACTCTTTCCGATTAATCTAAAATTGTTTTGGTTCAGGACTTTGACAAACAATGTCCTAGAACTAGACTGATGACCAACCCAGGCAACCCTCTACTCTCACACATTCTGCTCAAAATCGACATTTTAAACTGCAACAATTTGAAAAAAAAACGGCCAAGGAACCCTTTTAATAACCATCCCAGTATTGGTTCTCCCGCAGATTTTCGGCGACACCTACGCCCAAAAAAAAAGCAAATGCAGAGCCCCACAACAACAAAAAAGGCTTAAAATTCTGCCCTTTTTCAGCGTCCAAAAATAAGCTAAATAACTTACACTCTTCGTCATTAATCAAGCACTCTATCTGTGTTATCTCCTGAAACTAACTAACTAGGGAATATGTTCAAGATATACGTATTTAGCACACAGAAAAAAAAGTGGTTTCCAGCATTCAGCAGCAGCAGCAGCAGGGACCTGATGAAAGTCACCAGTGATAATCGAACCGCTCAACAAGAGCCTGTTACATGAAGAGGCTCTCGGGAGCAGATGGGTATTGTGTGACAGGGACCCAATACGTCTGCGCCCCTCTGGCAAGCAGCCAAGCACAACACTGCTGGCCCAGCTTTTCCCTGCTTCCTTCTTGATGTTTCCGAGGATTCTACAGCTAAACGAGGAACTGGGAATTTCTTCACTTTCTCTCATGGGTAAAAGCTAGGAAAAAAAAAATTGAAGGGAAGAAAATAAGTGTAAAATAAATTTTGAAAAATGATTGTGCATATNAGAAAATGCAGAGCCCCACAACAACAAAAAGGCTTAAAATTCTGCCCCTTTTCAGCGTCCAAAAATAAGCTAAATAACTTACACACTCTTCGTCATTAATCAAGCACTCTATCTGTGTTATCTCCTGCAACTAACTAACTAGGCTATATGTTCAAGAGATATATTTAGCACACAGAAAAAAAAAGTGGTTTCCAGCATTCAGCAGCAGCAGCAGCAGGGACCTGATGAAAGTCACCAGTGATAATCGAACCGCTCAACAAGAGCCTGTTACATGAAGAGGCTCTCGGGAGCAGATGGGTATTGTGTGACAGGGACCCAATACGTCTGCGCCCCTCTGGCAAGCAGCCAAGCACAACACTGCTGGCCCAGCTTTTCCCTGCTTCCTTCTTGATGTTTCCGAGGATTCTACAGCTAAACGAGGAACTGGGAATTTCTTCACTTTCTCTCATGGGTAAAAGCTAGGAAAAAAAAAATTGAAGGGAAGAAAATAAGTGTAAAATAAATTTTGAAAAATGATTGTGCATAGGAGAGATGATTGAGGAGTTGCTTGTTTTGTTACAAGCTCATCCCAAATTTCTTGTGCTGCAATTTTCATGAAATTTCCTATTTGGAAGAGACAGTTTATGCTTTCCTCTGACAGCTGGAAGCGAGGTATAAAATTAAAAAGTTTTCTTCAGAAAATTACTTGTCTTCAGTAAATCATGCACCTATAGGATCATAATTTTATATACTTCATGTAGGAGGAAGAATTATATGCTTATTGCAGCACACAAATTATTCCATTGTGGACCTTTTATACTTCACTTTTAGTGTTAGTGGTTTCTTGAGAATTATTTCCTGACTTAAGTGAGGACTAGAAATTTATCAAACCAACTCCACACAGTTTGTCCACGACGAAGTACCCCCTTGAAGGGTTTGCAAAAAATGAGCTGTGTAAATTAAGAAAGCTTAAAATATTAGTAATTATGACATAAACCTGAAGTAGATCTTAGAACTGTTGCTCTGAAGGTATTTGAACTAGACAGATACAGTAATCCTATAATCACCTGGTGAACTCCTTCATTATTGCACATAGGTATATAATGGAAGAGGAAATACAACATGAAATATATTTTTTGCATAAAATTTCAAAAGTAGCATGATGCAGAAGAAATTCTTAGAATTTTTGCCATGGATGAAAAAGAGGAAGATTTTAGTACAGTAATCAGTAACTCACTGTGATGCTATGAAAAATTGGCGATTATGTTTAAATTCATAATTTTGTACAAAAGATTAGAAAGTCTTCGTGAGTACCTGCATTTCATCACAAGTATTAAGTTAAAATGTATGAAATAATTGGCTTACAAATTAATTAAGAGAAGCATTTTGTTGGAATTTCATGTGCTAGTTTAAACTGGACGTGAGTTTATGTGCAGTAGAATCTTGCTGGTACAAATCACTTCATTATGAAGGAACTAATTGCAAAAAAAAACGTCTTTAGGTCCCATTCCAGCAGCTCCAACGTTATTTGAATTTATTTGTTAACATTTTTTGTTATAACACAACTATACTTCACTGGTCCGAATTTAATGTTCCAAAAAATTCCACAAATCTACAGTCGATGAAATTTAATTTGCAATGTAATTTGCGTTTCCCCACAATAGCCTTTTCATTGCAGCAAAGCTAATTAACTGGTCCCAAAAGTTTTGTTGTAATTATATCTCACTGTATTTTTCTAAAAATTCCACAAATCTACAGCTGATGAAATTTCAAGTTTCCTGCTTTATAAAGAAAACTGCTTTTAAAGTGGGATTCGACTTCCTGCTCGGCACAACACACAAAAGCTGAACCCACATGAAAAAAAATGAAGAAAGGAAGAAAGTCTGAAAATCTGCAGCTCTTCCTCAGGATTGCTGAATCCAATCTCGCTGCAACCTCTGCCTGAATGCGTGGGGAATGAAAAGAAAGCTTCTTGGGCTAGTTCTATCTCTCTTTCTCTCTGCAACAAGATGTACAACAGTTTCTCTTGCTTTCCCTCCCTGCTTTTACACTACAGCAAAAGGCGGCTTCCATTCAATTTCCGCCAGAGTTTCCTCTTTCCACATCAGCCTCTTTTGCTCGCGTTTCCTCTCGTTTCTAGCCAATACCGCAAAAAAGGGGGATTTTTTTCTATAATTTTCCGAATTTATTTCCGAGGTTCAAGTATCACTGATTAGACCGGATGGATAGTTTCATTGGGACACAAGGATTTTCCCCTCTCCTGTGTCAAATTAAATTTGCGATTTAATGACAGAGATGCATGCTTCAAAGGACATCAGGAACAAAGTTTGATCTTTTCCATTTTTAAAGCCCTGTTTGAAGATGTAATGTTGACAGAATTTTAGTCTGATAAGTTGCTTGAACCTGAGGGGGAATTCCCGGAATAAGGGCGAATACTTTTATTGGTTTTGTAATCAGTTCATCACTATTTTTTTTTAGAAGTTTCCACCTCCTTTCATCAAGATATGATGAGAGGAAAAATCTTTGGGAAAATGTTGCTTGTATTTGTTTCAGAGCATCTTGCATCCTTTTGAAAACCTGAAAAAACTATTCTATTGTTTAGGTGGAATTTCTCTACATTATTGATCTTGTCTACAATGATTTCTCTGCATAACACAATTTTTTTGCAGTCTGATTGGACTCTCATCCCATCATGTTGGGGTTCTCTGCATCAGTGCTCCCAAACCCATGGTCTGAGGGGACTTTATCCAGGATAATAAATTTATCAAAAGTATAGCAATGGAGTCTGCTATCTTTATCTGAAATTTTGTGAAGACAGTGGCAGTTGAAATTATCTCATGAAATAATTGAAGTCAGCTTTTCTCTCAACACTTCAGAAAAATTTTTCACCAGCTGAAATATTTTTTTTTTTCAGTATGAGAAATCTTTCTTCAAGCCAGCCTTTCTAATATTTTGAAGACATTCCACTATAGCTGCTGCATTGTTTTTTTTGCAAAAGAACAGAAACGTTCTAAATGCCAGCCATGAAGTCTTTCAAGCAAACCTTTTTTGGGTGTGCAAAAATTTCATGAAAATTTGCCAGTATGGAAAAAATTCTGAATACAGTAAATTTGCTGGTCCGCAAAAAATCCTTAGGAAATTTGCCAGTTCTGCAGGCCCAAAGGAGGTTGGGGAATAACATTGCTCTACATCAAAATGCTCTCCACAATACATTTTTATCAGATTCCTATGAGTTTCATTGTAGAGTGAGTCCACCTGTATTATGTTCCAACAACAAGAGGTGAGTTTCAATATGTGAGAAAATGAGGCTCCACAAGACATCTAGAACAAGCAAAAAATCTAAAACTGAATTCCTGGGAATGAAAAAGCAGACTTGAACTTACTCAGGAGGGGTTCCTCTCAGCCCAAGGCTCTTGAACATCACCTCAACCCTGTACCCAGGCCGGGCCACAAAGGTAAAGATGCACTGTTGGGCATGTTCCTCAGGGTTTATGATTGTTGGAGAAGCAAAAGACCCATTTTCCTTTCCACCAGCACTGGATACAAACATCCTGTCACAACCTGCTCAAAAATAAAAGGTAACATTTTAGTCCATTATATAATGAAATTTTTTAAAAATGGCATGCAAAGACTCTGATCAAACATAAGGTCATCATCTCCCCGTGGTTCTGAGAATACAGTGGTACCTTTTACAGTAAAGAAACCTAATTTTGTAAATCTCTATAATTATTGTAGAATGCGTTCTTCACACAAATGAAATTTGTATAGAAATTGAATGCTTTCTTAACACTTGTGCAGGAAAGTGAGGGTATTTTCATAACATGTTGTCCCCATGAGCACTGAGAGTAAAAAAAAATTCTATTTTGGACCAATGCCTAAGTAAAAAAAAGTCCAATATTTTTTATGGGGATCATGCAGAAAATTTTGCCTGAAGAAAATCCTCAATGGGTAAACAAATATTCTGCATTCCTAGCATAGGATTAACATTGGAGATTTCTCACGACGATGGGATTTTCTCAATCCAGATTTTTTCTTGACTTACGCTTTCCCAACCTGTGGACATTTTGGTAACATTTGGTAAAACTAAAATATACCTCCACCTAAAATAATCTTGACTCCAATGCTAGGATGGAAAAGAACCATTCACCATTTGAGGGTTCATCTGAATTCTATTTCTTGTATGAGGCTAAAGAATGTCACAACAAAATTTTGCTCTAGATGAAAACTTTTGTAGTGAAAGTTGTTTGTATTATGAGGTAACACTATATCAGCAAAGACCTGATTCTCAACATTATTTAATGAACAATGAAGAATTTATTTTGAAAAACAATGAACCTGCCAATGAAAGGACTCTTCTTTGCTTTTTTTGTGGCAAAAAAATAGTGACCAATGAATTGCATGTTGAACAGACCCTTTTCAATGCTCTTGTGAACATAGAAACCAATTCCCCAGATCATGCTACATGACCCCTCTTACAGAAGAAAGAAACTAAGAAAACCTGAACCAAAATAGGATCCGTTCAAAGCGCCCACCGCGACGCAATAGAGCGTGGAATCACGTCCCATTGAAAATATAAAAAACATTCCCGGCGGCTTTCGCATTACAGAAGAAAGAAACTAAGAAAACCTGAACCAAAATAGGATCCGTTCAAAGCGCCCACCGCGACGCAATAGAGCGTGGAATCACGTCCCATTGAAAATATAAAAAACATTCCCGGCGGCTTTCGCCTCTCAAACGCGGGTCCAACAGAAAACTAATTACGCCTCCGTCCCGGAGGGAAATCAAAACAGCTTTTGTGACCCTGTTTTTATTCTACTCAACTACTTGAAAGCAAAACGATTTTCCTTGCATGAATATGAAATGAAATGCTGACGAGGAAAGAGGAAGGAAAAAGTGTCGTACGAGCGGCGTTGCGTTTGGTGAAAGGCCTGAGGTCCCCATCGTCACGGATAGCGAATAATGACGTCAAGTCCTCGTTGTCTGCAGGAAAATAAGCACGAACACCAACAAATATTTTAAATTATTCCCCGTAACACATTTAAAGTCAGAAATTTGTTGATGAGAGCCTCATCATGAAACATACAATTGGCACAGAAAAATTCTTTTCGATTTTAGACGACGAAAATATCTGAAAGAAACCCAAGTCATGAACGCAATTCAAACGATATCAGCTCAATTTCTTCAGAAAAGTTTTGTTTAAAAGTGTCTCGAAGCATTTTAGAAACACCATTTTGCTAAATTTTGGCAAAAGGGAGACAATTGTTTTCAAAATACAGTATAGCTTCGCAAAAAAACTTGCCGCTGAGGATTGAAATTATTGGGCTCAATGAGTTCAAATGGATTTTTGTCATTATTTTTGTTTAAAAGTGTCTCAAGGCATTTTAAAAACAATCGTTTGTAAAATTTTAGCAGAAATGAAGACCATTCCTGCAAAAACCAGCTTCACAAAAAATCTGGCCGCGCTGGAAAATGCGATTTGGGTTCGAAACTAAAGCTTCAGAAAATTTTTATATAAAATTCTCCGCTTTTAAATTGAATTGAATAAAATTTGGTTTAAGCTCCTCAGATTTCTCTGTTTATGTAACATTGTCCCTGAAAAATAGGACAATTAATTAAACTCTATTCTGTACCTTCTCTGTATCGATTTTATTCTTTGCGTCATATATAAAAAAGCATAAAAATATGTTAAAAATATTTTCCTCTTTCTGCTTGAAATTTTGGAAAACTCTTCGTCATCGTATCTGTCTACTGCAAATTTTTTCTGCTCGTTACCAGGCATTTCTTCTAAATGAAAAAGAAGTGAAGCATGTTTTTTGCTCGCATTTGGAGAATATCAGTTTTATACGACGTGCTTCAAATAAATGCATCAGTGGATATTTCGGAAATATATCCGAAAAGAGAAACACGCAGTTGAAGAATCATTACATTCTCTCATGCGTGTTCATGAGGATATGTCATGTTGACTCATTTTCTTCACATGTATGTGCTGGCTGATGAGGGGGAAACGTCGACTGACTTCTTGATTGGCAGACTCCAATCAAGAAGCCCTCCTCCAGTCATTTCCCCTCCAACGCATCTCAAACTACTGTATATCTAGACCTTGCTATATACAGAGTGCTTCAGCAAATTGTCCAGGAAAACTGACTTTTTCTGCAGGTGTTGTCAGAGACTAAAGAGGCTTCACAAAGATGGGAATGATAAATGAAACAACACAATCAGCCTATGAGACGGGCTGGGAGCCTCTTTAAAGACTTCAAAAAGAATTGAGTATTCAATAAAAAATGTCCCAAAACAATAGGTGAATCATCTCAGACACTTTGGATGCTAAGCACAAATGCATAAGATAGGTTCAATTCAATGCAATATTAACAGCCTTTGCAGCTCAAGTCATCACAGAGTCTCACAGGGGAATGCATTCCTGATTCATTTTTAAGGAAAAAGAATGAAAGCGGTGTTATTCCAAACTGTTGAATATTATAGAAATATAGAATTATGCATTGAACATATTCTTTGCTTTGTAACTTCTTATTTCTACTCAATGATTTCTTGTTGGAACAGCATATGTCAAGAGGTATTAGTCTTATGGCTGGGGTAAAAGCAAGATGAGTCTACTTCTCTGTATGAGTGGATAAGTATATTTTGGTTACTTGCAATAGGCAGTCCAAACCAGCAATGAGCGCCAAAGAAGTGTTCAGACACTCCTTTATAGATTTTGGATGCACAAGACAGGTGACTGGCTGCACATAAACTGAAACATGTAGAAAGGAAACCAGGATGCCTGAATGACCAGTCACCAGACTTCTGTTGCAATGTCACAGTATGCTGACTATGGTGGGTTGCTATGCAGACCATGGAACATGAAAGTCAGAACAAGAATGGGGTATTGTTAACCTGTTTGAGGACTCACTAAAAGATATGATGACAGTGGTTTTCTTTAATGTTCAGACACTGGCCTCTGAAATGCAGATTTTGCATGAATCAAAGACTATCTGCATGTAATATTGTCTTGCAAGTCCTTTGGGACAGGTTTTTGGCAGTGAAACCTCTGATGAGGGCTCTGAACAGGTTTTTTTTTCTGTTTGGGGGATAAATTTATTATTATGTACTAATGGTGTGCTGTGGTCCCTGTCGGAAAAAACTTTGGCATGCGAACAATTTGGTGCCAGATTAAGCTAAAGTGCTCTTCTGCCTCACAAAAATCTCAAGAAAAATTAACAGCTTCTGCTGGAGCCTGGGAACCAAACACAATTCGATTCCCAGGCCCAGCAAGGACATTGTCTGAATAGAAATCTAATCCACGTCCTTCAACTCTTCCTTTCCTGATTTCCAAATTTTGGATGATTCTGACACTCGCATTCAAATTGTTGACCCAAGCAGATCTCTGTGCAGAGAAGCTATCTTTGTGCAAACTTTGAAATCTTGACCAAGTGTTGATCATCAAAAAAATACAACTCTTTAAATACTAGGACAGTTGTCCGGGCTGCAGCCTGGCTGATCAATTGAGTTCTCATATTCTAATCAACTCTTCTCAACCCAAAAGGTTTCACTTTATATCTTCTTGTTTCAATCGCACTTTCCAATCAAGTTCTCTGTTTTGTATTTAACTCAGCTTTGTGAGTTTCTTTTGTCTGTTGACATCTTTTTCTCACAGTCCCTAACATCTGTTCTAGAATCTAGAACATTGTTTCCCTACCCTTGGTACAGTGTGCAGAAATCTTTTGCCAGTCCACATCCGGATAATTTCAATTCTGGATAATGACAATAACTTGATGCTTATTAATTGAAATTAATTAATTGAAAGTCTTTTCCAGACTTTAAATTTATTTTTGGTCTTTGAAAAATATAAGGGCTCTTTAAGGAAAGCAAATTTGTAAGAAACGTTATTTCCGATACAAAATAAGAAAAATCTCAGTTTGAAAACTCTCCCTAGATTTTAGCCTCCAATGGCAGCAAAAATCGGGCGAAGTTCCAATCGTATGTTTGTGGTGTAGAAACAGACAGTAAAAATAAAAATAAATTATATTTGTTTTGGTTGCGGACGAATACGTGTACTTGTTTTGAATTCACAAGAGTTAGTTATCCTCTTTTCACTCCTGTATATACTCTGGTACTGTGCACGGAAAGTTGGCACAACTTTACTTTCAGGGAAAACAGGGATTTCCCGTCTTCCGTCTGAGACAGCTAGCACGGAAACATTTCCGGTTCTACTTCCGCAGGATTCCGTGGGCTCACAATGGAAAACAAAAAAACGGACTTGATATTTATTCTTTGGGACTTGCTCTGGAACTCAGATACCGATTCTACACGAATATCAAGGAAGAATCCAGAAAAAATAAACAACTACTTTGGTCTCCAAATAAGCATAACCCTTTTTTCTTGTGAAGAAAAGACAAACTGTACTTTGATTACAGTTGGTTTTAGTTTCTTTAAAATCAAATAAGTTTAATCACACTATAATTACCCACTGAAATCAGGATTCTGAAAAACGTGATGCACAATTAAAATGGCAACAAGAATGTTTTATGGAATTTATATTTTTCCAAATATGCTCTCTACCATTCCGCTCTTCATTGATGGATTTCAGGTGCCCAAAAATTATAGCAACCATCATATTTTTTCAATTATAATTATTGTAAAAGTGCATAAAACCCAACAGCACGTGGAAAAAGTACATAATTAAATGAATCATAGTCTTGTCGCGAAATAATTTTCCTAATTTTTAAATGAGCAGAAAAGATTGATAAATTTTTTCGCAATTTTTTTTAACCATGAAAAGCCGTTGCTAGTGAAAGACATGAATTTTCTGCCAAGCAAAATTAAGTCTTTTGATGCACGGTATTTATAAAATCGTTATTCTGCATAATCTCGAATTAAATCCAAAAGGATTAAATAAGGATAAATTTTCAATGGCATGCAATTCTTCAGACATTTATATTGGTATAGATTCATGAGAAATTATTAACAGAGATTGATATTAGCATCATAAACCCCACCGAAATATAAAAGGATGTCACACAAAATAAAGAAAAGTCTTGTGGAATGAAAAAAAAATCCAACCCACACATAAGTGCTCAATTCCAACAAAAAGCTTATTCCCTGTTTCCTATCAAAAATTTCGGAACTGAGGAAAATGATTTTCTGATTTTCAAACCTATATGAAGAACTTCTTTCTTTCTGTATATATGATGAATCTCGAGATAATAATGCTACCTCATCATGGTCAGACATTTTCGTCGCTTTGGCTGGGTACAGTTTTCTCTCCCTTTCTTTTTTGGGTTGCAAAACAGTCTTTTAGTATTACACTGCTTAGAATTCAAGCAAGAATGCTTGAAGGAGGCCTTTCGGACAGCAATCGTCTGAAGCATCAGTCCACTGCTGCTACCCAGCAACGCTATATAGGAAGAGCAAGAGAGAAAAGTTCTCATATTTCCGCCCCAGATCCCGCCCGAGGGCTCCTTTTCACAGGGCGGAATAAAAAAATATATATAAATAAAAAAAAAGAAAACCAGGGCATGAGAAAAAGGGTGGTGGTGGTGGTGGTGGTGGAAGAGAAAGGAAGGAAGGAAGGAAGGAAGAAGTCTGCTGCTACTGCTGCTGGCTTTCCTCTGCTGCAGCAGTGATTAATAACGGAGGAGCTGTCGAGAAATATCTGCGCCTCTGCCAGTTACTGCTCCCGAGCCCCGGGAATTATACACAAGATGTATCTGGCGCATTACCGGGTTCCCGCAGGCCTATTCGCACTTGCTTATGTATCAGGAACTACTGTGTTGCCACCCTGACTGCACCACTATACTGCCTATACTGCTGGTGCTGGTGCTGTTGCTGCTGCTGCTGCTACTACTGCTGCTGCATGGTTCAGATTCTGATGCTGCTGCTCCTCCTATATACTGGATGCTGGATATCATAGATTTTCCTTTACCATATATACTCAAGTGAAAAATGCATTTTTTTTTGTCAAAGTTATTTAAGGGAAAACTTTGGGTGCGCATCAAATAAGGAGGGTATGCATTTTTTTATAGAACAGGTGTGCATTATACAGAACTCAATTCTAATGATGAATTTAAAACCAATTTTATCAGAAAGATGCATCTGCTGCATTACAGGGTTCTCACAGGCCTATTTGCACTGGCTTCTGTATCAGGAATTCTGTTGCCACCCTGACTACCACCATACTGCCAACTGCTAGTGCTGCTGCTGCTATTGAGGAAAAATGTCTTCAATAGAATTGGATGTCGAGTGCTATCAAGATTAGAATAAAAGCACCTTATTCAGTCTGGGACAGGACTGGCATTCTGTTTAGGAATTCCTACGTTAAAGGGTTAAATTGTATTTCACACAAGTGTAAAATGAATAACCAACTCAATGAGCTCAACTTGCAGGAATAAGCTTGAGGATAACTTGAATAACACAGCTGAACGTATTCTGATCTGATTAAGAAAAGGGAGCAGCTTATATACTACTAATATTTAACCTTCAATAGGTTTTACTATTACAGTCAAAGCAAGAAAGCTAATGTCAAGTATGCTGCAGTGCCAGGATGTTCCTGGCACTGCAATTTTGAGGAGGGGGGATATTTTGTACTTCTAAGAATTGAGTACATTACTCTACATGGCATGCATGCCCAACAGCTGCTGATTCTGATACTGCTGCTTCTACTGGATGCTGGACACCATATATTTTCTACCATCTTGACTCAAGTACTACATGCACTTTTTTAAACCAAAATTGAAAGGAAAAACTTGGGGTGTGCATTATAGGTGGGTAAGAATTTTTTAAAAGGTTTACAAGTTGGGGTGTGCATTATACTTGATTCTAATTAGAAATGTTAGACCAATTTCACCAGAAAGATGTATCTGGCACACTACAGGGTTGCCACAGGCCTATTCACACTTGCATATGTATCATCAACTGTCTTGCCACCCTCACTACTACTACTGCTGCTGCTGCTGCTACTGCTACTACTACTACTAAAACTAATATTGACAATGCTGCTTCGAATGTATGCTGGACAGTGCCACACACTTTCCATTGTATTTACTCAAGTAAATTGTCCACCTTTTTTCTAAAAATTTAAAGAAAAAATGGCATATGCATCATTGGTGGGTATAATTTTTACAGTTGTAGAAGTGTATGTGTGTATCATACTTGATTCTAATGGAAAATGTTATACCAATTTCATTTGAAAATTTTATTTATAAGGAAGAAACTGTCACATTTATTGATTTACTCAAGTACCACATGCCCTCAGGTAGGACATGCAGCAGAGGTTTTCAGTCACAAGTTTAAAAAAATTAAATTCTATATCCAAGTAAATGCGCACCACATTTTTAGAGGTTTTAACACTAGAGTTTTTCAAAAATATTCACACCCTAATTCATATTTAGACATGATTTGATCCTGAATTCAACAAATTTTCAATTATTCCCATTGCAGTAAGTTTTGCAAGTGAAATTCGTCTGAAAATTTCCATTGAGGAATCCACTGAAATATACAGCTAAATTTTCAAAACTCTGGAAAATCTATACTCATTTATGGTGTTCAGCCCCTTTTTAACTTTAAATTTTGAGAAAAAAAGGTTTTCATGGTACCTGAGTAAATATATGGCAGTTAAATTCAGTTTCAAACTTTCAATGGATGTCAAGATTTAAATTTGGGTGTTCTTATTCTCAAAATATTGCAGCTTTAGAGTCCTTAAAAATCGAGTATGCATATTACTTGCTGGGGATACAATTTAATAAAAAAAATTGAACTAAAAAACATGGGCGCGCTTCTTACTTAAGGGTCTGTGTTGGTATACTCAAGTAAATACAATATTTTTCATAGTTAGTGGAGGAGGCAATTGTGGACCCTCAGCCACTTTTTTAGCAAATCTGCGGCAAAGCCAGGATATTTTTTCAAAAATTGGCGCCCAGGAAAAAGTTGAATCTGCGAAAATGTGAGACTGATACTATTTGAGACAGAAACAAATTGAGACAAGAAAGGAATAGTTCAAGATTGGGACTAATTGAGGCAAAAGCAATTCCAGAGAGGGGTTATTTGAGACCAATCAATAATAATAGAGAAACAATCAATTCTTCTTTTCATTTCACCATTGAAAAATGGTCTTCTTCGTATTCCCGGTCCACCCTGAACATCTCGGGGGAAACTGTCCTTCCTTCAAACAGACACTCTTTCCCATAAAGAAAATTTTCATCATATACAAACTCAGCAAAAGTTCAACAGGATTTAGAACAGAATTCCAAAATATCCTCTTCCCAATAATTTTAAGGCCAGTATATTCCACTGACTGAAACGGGCTGCGCATAATTCATCCCCACGCGCGGCCGAAAACTTTTGTATACATTGTCTTCGGTTGAGTATTTCCAGAATAGGGCCCTCAAATATATTCAGGTTTTCTGTCCACAAAACTTTCAGCCCTCTTCTGAGGGAATTTCCTTCATGCCTTTGCTCATGGTTTATTCTGCCATGAGAACAAGAATAATTGGCGATTTTATAATGAATCAAAAGCCACGAGAATATCGATTTTTCAAGCATCTGTCTATACATCATATGAAAAGATTTCCTTTGATTTTTCATTGGAAGGATGTAAGATTTATTAATGAGTGTAAATGAAAATGAATTGATTCAATAAACAGATCAAAAAACCTGTGAGAAGACTGGTCGACCTTCTTGGATCACAGTGCACCATTATACTGAAATGAGGTCATCATTTTTTAAAAGAGGGCTTGATTATTTCTTTGATGTCTTGCTTCCCATGAAAGTATCTCTCTACAAATAAGTTTACTAGATTTTCGACCCACAGTCTTTTTTCAGACTTCTCGCACTGAGTTTGAAGATACATTTTTTTGCTCTTTGGAACTGGAAATTAGGTAAAAGCACTGTCATTTCTTGCTCTTCATTTTTTTTAAATTTTCAAATGACATTTACAGTACTTGTGATACAAAACACTGAAAAAACAACTTTCAAGTTGCAAATTCTTGATCATCAGTTCACAATATGGAAAGGTAAGGGAAACCATGTGTTGAGGAATAACTTACCTCAGCATAAATTTGTACTAATTGCTAATGGATCAGAATTGATGAATAAAGTAAAGTTTGAAAGGTTTGAAATTCAGAAATAAAAAACAGAATCAGCCTGGGACAAAGCCGGGAATACCTTTAAGATTTTCTATTTAAATTGATTGATTGTATTTCAAAATTTTGTCCCACAAAGATTTGACACACAGAATAAATTCTTGACAACACAACACTCAACAGAACTCTGCCACAGAATTTTGTAATTTTCATAGTTCCTCACAAGCCAAAAGTTTGATTGCAAATGCAGCTTCATTCTTTGGCAAACTTGGGAACTTGGAAATTTGTTTTTGGTTTTGCATTGTTCTTTGGAGCTACATGGTTCTCCTTGTGAAGTGGTTCTTCTTCCCTTTGAGGGCTTGTAGTTTTGTTATCTGATTTTGTGGTTTTTCATAATTTAATTTTACTATTACATTCAACCCCCGTCTAACAGACTTGATTTGTGCAAGGGACGAGTCTGTTAAATGAAAAGTCCTTTACTCAAATTCAATTACATAAAAATTAAAAATTTCAATTTTAAACACTAATTTTAAACCAAAAGAAGTCTGTTTGGTGGATTTTGTCTGTTGGGTGGGAGGAAAAACTGCTTGCAAAGCTGGTAAGTTTGGAAAAAATCCCTTACACGGGAGGTCTGTTAGGCAGGGGGCCACTGTATTTGGTGTGCCCATGGGGCGGTTTCCCAACACCATGTATTGCTTGAAAGGTATCCTTGAGAGAATTCAAAGGAGCCAAGAAATTTTTTGATTGAAAGCAAGCTATTAACCCTTGGACAGCGGAGGGTTCTTTCCCATAGCAGGACGGAGTCAGATTATCTTTGTATCCTATCACATTTTCAGCTTTTGGAAGGTCACCAAAACCCTTCCAGGTGGGCTGAGGCAAAGTGGGATTAATTGGAAAAAAGCCAGTAGCCTAACTGAGAATTTTTCTTTTTGCTGGCAAAATTTTTCTGTGCTCAGAGAAAAAAGCATTGGAATTTTTCCCAACTTCTCCCTTGACCACCTGTTCATTTTTTTCCAAACCTCTCTGATGTGCCAGAAAATTTTGCAAAATAGTCCAACTTTGCCGCACAAGGGTTAATTGTTTATTTCCTGCTCCAATCAACATCATCAGCAAGTATCACTTCTATATACTATTACACATATAAAGTGAAGTCTGAGGACAATAAAAGAGAGAAAACGAGCCCAACACTCAGATCATGACATGATGACAAAAGAAGGATGGTGTCTTTGGATGATGAAGAGTTTTTGGGCCAAGAGGCGGAAGCCGGAAATCGCTTTCCTTCTCCCGACGGAAACTTGTACATGACCTTGCTAAAAAAAATAGAGGGGGCGGGTAAAAAAAAGACACAAAAGAACTGGAAGAAGGGGGTATTTGATCCGGTTTCTTGAAAGTTTTCTCTCGTCAACCTGCATCACAAACAGGACCCAGACATAAACGTTTTTATCCCCTGCCAAAAAATTTGGAGCAGTCACGAAAAGTGAAAAGCTTTTCTGTCTTCCTCGAGAGAGAAAACTTTCGGCTCATATGAGACAAAACTCGCAACAAAAAAATTATCGGAAGACCTTTCTATTTTATACGCCCTTGGCTCATGAAATAAGCTACTGTACTAAAATATCCTACCAATATATATATACATATTCTTTTCATCATGAAGGACTTTGACGGACCTTGAATAGGATACCTTAGCACTCTAGAAAACATCCCTGGGTGATCAATCAAGTCCTTCCCGCATTCGACCGCCATCCTTCACGTATATGATGAAGAACTTTACGAAAGAAGGCGAAAATATTCCATATACCCCAAAATAACGTGCATTTTATACGAAAAAAAAAGAATTCCAACTTAAATTCCTTTCAGAAATTCAAGTGGACGGAAGTTTCAGTACTTTAAATTTTTCTATAAATATTGTCCAGGTACGCGTTGAATGGAAAAACTTTCCATCCACGATTTCTTCCGAGTTTTTTTCTTTCAAAAAACCGACAATACAGAAAAGCCAATATTCCGTGGATGAACCTTTCAAAATGATAGATTAAATGGAAAGCTTTGTGATTTTTTGTTGTTGCAATAAAGCGGAAATAATTACGAATAATAGAATTTCTCCAGCATCAGACGAGCAGAGATCATAAGACTAAGTGATGATCAATTATCATAGAAAAATGGCAATTTATTCATTGATCCACTTCTGAAAATGTAAATTTTTTGTCTTGAGGATCGAAAAAAATTTATTTGCAGAATTTATACGCCATTTAACCTATAACTTTAATTGAAAATTACTTCTTCAGAAGACGTGAATATCTTATTCAAAATATTTCTCTACGTTCAAGAAAAAAAACGTCCTGAAAAGTTGAACAAATGTAACTTGACGCAATATTTGCTGGTGTTCAGCTGCAAAAACAAAATGCCTTCAACAAAGTCATGGCAAATTTCCAAGCACTCGTATTTCCTCCCGCTGTCTTTTGACGAATGGGAAACAATTTCTTCCAAAATGGCCCCATTTCGAGACGAAATTTATCTCAATATGAACCGAAACCCGCTCCAATAAATCGCAGCTTCATTCAATATAAATTCATACTTAGCAAAAAAAGAATGTCTCTCACTCATGTCACACACCAAACTAGAATAAGTATTTTTTTTTACCAAGAAAAAAAGGGCCAAAAAATTGATCGATTCCCCAGCACAGGCGGTACTGCCTCAGGGGATTTTTCATCCTGTCGTGAACATGGCGGCGGCCATACTTCGTATAAGAAGCCGCCATTCATCTCTCTGTTTCTTTTTTTTTATCTCAGTGTTATCTGCCAGAAAAACATAAACTGTTTCTGGCAGATTTGTGAGTCTTCTGGAAATGAAGACGCAGTGAATCTTTCGCGGAACATTGAAATGCAACATCCCATAAATAAAAAGAGACGTTTTCGTCCAAGTATCGTAATACTGTACTAGAAACGTGCTGCTCTAGAAAAATTTTTATAACATGTTGTTGCTCGTAAATTTTTTTGAGGCTATACTCTTGGAGCAAATGAAGCATTCGGAAATTTTTCTGCACTGATTTCAGCTAACGTTTTTTTTTTTCAAGAAGCGAGCTTTTCTTTCCAGAACGGAAAAAGGCAGACATTAAACTCGCATCAATTTGCATAATTCGTTTCGGGAATAATAAGGAGCTATTCAGAACCCGTGGTTCCCTCGAGGGTTATGATGAAATAGGTCAACGATTGCCGGCAACCCTCATCTGAAATAAGTGCAGGGTATCTTTCTTTCTTTCGACCATGCAAATAAAAGTATGTCATATAAGTTAAAGTATTTAAATGACTTGGTAAAAAATGTTTTTTAATGCTTTAAATTGCAACGATAAGCTGAAAAATTAAAATACAAAAATATGCGATTATAGCGCTTAAAAATGACCTCTAAATTTCAGTTCATTCAAAGTTTTAATGCTCAAATTGTAATTTTAAGTGCTTTAGCAGACTCAGCAACGAAATTTCAGACGAAAAAATTGACAAAAATGTATCACGTGTTTCCTTAATTCTTCTGTAGCGGAGTTGAGATATTTTTTGCTAATTTTGTGTCCTCGTCGAGAACAGAAATAAAAATAAAAACCCAAACTAATTAACACATCAGCCTACATTTGGAAAAAAAAAATCCTGATTTTCTGCTTTCCTGATGCAGAAAACATTTGCTGTGCAGATTAGTCTTGGATTTTTTCCTTAATCTGTGCTTTTGGCAAACATATCCTAGCTTAGCTACAGAATGGTTAAAGTTCCAAATTTTAAATGGCAACACTGACTTTTCCAGCATGTCAATGTAAAAATGGCCGAGTGACAGACTAAAGCATTTTTTTATGCTTTCAAAATACCAGTGATCAGCAGACATTAAACTCGCATCAATTTGCATAATTCGTTTCGGGAATAATAAGGAGCTATTCAGAACCCGTGGTTCCCTCGAGGGTTATGATGAAATAGGTCAACGATTGCCGGCAACCCTCATCTGAAGTAAGAGCAGGGTTTCTTTCTTTCTTTCGACCATGCAAATAAGAGTACGTTATATAAGTTGAAATATTTGAATGACTTGGTAAAAATGCTATGTAATTTTTAAAATTGCAACGATAAGCTGAAAAATAAAAATTCACCAAGACGAAATTATAGCACTGAAAAATGACCTCTAAATTTCAGTTCACTCAAAGTTTTAATGCTCAAATTGAAATTTTGAGTGCTTTAGCTTAGCAGACTCAGCAACGAAATTTAAGAAAAAAAATTGACAAACATTTATCATGTGTTTCATTAATTCCTCTGCAGCAGCGGAGTTGAGATATTTTTGCTAATTTTGTGTCCTCGTCGAGAACAGAAATAAAAATAAAAACCCAAACTAATTAACACACATCAGCCTACATTTGGAAAAAAAATTCCTGATTTTCTGCTCTTCCTGCAGAAAAAATGTGCTGTGCAGATTAGTCTTGGATTTTTTCCTTAATCTGTGCTTTTGGCAAACATATCCTAGCTTAGCTACAGAATGGTTAAAGTTCCAAATTTTAAATGGCAACACTGACTTTTCCAGCATGTCAATGTAAAAATGGCCGAGTGACAGACTAAAGCATTTTTTTATGCTTTCAAAATACCAGTGATCTTTTGGTCTCTCATGAGTTTAAACTATTGAAAAGCACAAAATTCTGCTAATAGATTAATATTATTTCCCAATAAATTTCCCTTTTGTTAGTAAGCAGAGTAACTTGAGTGTTGAAATGGCAACACTGAATTTTTCAGCGTGTTAATGCAATTGCCCAGTGACAACCTTGAAGCATTTTTGATGCTATAAAAAATATTTTTTTTTTAGTCTGACGTGAGTTGAGTCAATTGAAAAGCGCAAAATTCCGCTGATGAGCTCTCAATATTTCCCAAAAATATCCCTTTACGTCAGTAAGTGTATAATCTGACAAATCTCATATTAAAAAGTCCGAGTAATAATAGAACCCCCGTCAATTGAAATGGCGCTCAATTGTCCCCCAGCACCAGCGCTCAGTTGTTCCTTCCATGTTCTTCGAAGGAAGCTGGGCCCAAACGTTTCCCAGAAATTCTGCGTGGGGTTCGTTCGGAAGAGACGATGGGCAAGGGGCAGGCACTCGAATTTCTTCCCCGAAAACCCCCGGGTCTGGGCGAGGCCGTCACCCCAATATATACGGGCCTTGGGTTATACCCATGCAGTTCGTGAGGGACTGATGATGGGAACCCCCACGGACTTCCAGGGCGAGGGACTCCCTGGGAACGAAGCGAGTTGGTGCCTGGCCCTGGCCCCCGGGGCAGCATCCGAGAAGAAAGGACCGCGTCGGGGTTCCCTGATTTCGGGTTGCCGCTTGGATTAGGTCAGATATATATGCAGCTTGAATAAGTTGTATATTTCGTGGGGGAGGGGGGGGGGGGGGGAGATGTATTTTTATTTGCCTCATGGTTTACTTCAGCAGAAAATAAAAGTTTTGAAGATGGATAACTCAAATATTGCAGATTTTAAGCTGCATTAAAAATATTCCAGATGCAAGAGACATCTGAGTGCTGAGGCAGTTACCCAAAGGACTCTTATTAGCGTCTGTGATCACAGGTTTCATGAAGACAACAATCACACACACAATCAGCAAATACAATCTTGCATTGTGCAATAAAAACTCACTTTCAAAAAGAAATAAAATCAGCAAAGAAAAGATGCTTTGCCTATGGCACAATTCCCGACGCGCAAACTTCCGAAGCAAATAACTCTGCGAATTGTACACTTAGAAAATTCTACAACATCTTAAATTGAAGCCAAAGATGTTCTTCAACTTTTGTTGTATCATATAAAAATTGACCCAATCAATAGATCTTGAGATATTCTCACTTTTCTAAACCTAGCTTTTCTTCGGTGATAAGAATCTGGAAAACCTTTGTAACAGATTCTTATCTCACTGATTCACAAGCTTTTGGTGCAAACAGTGACTTCAAAAGCCTTGTTCCTAAATGTAGATGAATGAATTTATTTCTGCAACACTCAAACCTCCCTGATAAGTAGTATAACTCTGTATTTTGAATTTTTTTTCAAGTCCCTGTCTGAATTCTCACGAAACTCCCCATTTTGAAAGCTTTAACCCCTTCAAGCCTCCATAACTCGAATTTTTTTGAGGCATTTTGGCTGATATTTTATTGGCACAGGCAACAAAAATTTAAAAATGTGTTTGGAAAGGAAATGAAATATTAATTGAGCAAATGAGCCCATGCTTCTAAGTTGAGCATCCTTGAAAGGCAATAAATGACCCAGAAAATCATCAATTAGAATTTCCTGCAATTCATCTTTTTCTGTCCCCATCACAAAAAAATATTTGTTTTCCTAACTCAAAACTGAACAGACTCAAATAATTTGCTGGTCTCTTGAAGTCAAACTCGAATTAATTGGAAATTAGTCTCGGGTGGAGAATGTCAAGAAGTGTTCATTTGGCACTATTTTAATTCATGAATCATTCGTGCTCAATTTCGCACTTGAACCAAACAGATTTTTGTAAATATCTCATATTTCTGATTTTGCTCGAACTTACTTTTCCTTTTATACGGAGATTTTCCGTGCATTTTCGAAAAAATCAAAATATTCATGCTTCTTTCACGAGAGATTAAAACTATTGCTCGGACCAAAATTAAATTTTTCTTGCATCTAATACGTGTACGAATTCAAAAAGGGGCAAGTTTTCTACGAATTAAGTTACAACATTTCCGGAGTGAAAGCTGTCAATATTTTGTAGTGTATTAATGGTAATGAATGCGTATTTTTTGCAGCGCTGGTCGTCAGCCGAAAATATTTTTGAATGTTCGTCATTAAAAAAATTTCCAGGTGGAGTTAAACAAATACAGTGAAGTCTCGCTACAACGGAGCCACTGGGACCAGTAAAATAACTTATTTTTAACAAAAAAAAGCTTGTTGTAGAAAGGAAATTGTTTTACATTGTTGCCATTATACGGGGAGGGGCCTAAAAAAAAGACTTCGTTATCTGTGATTATTTGTTATACCGAGCTTTTATTGTTTAACCAATTCCGACAAGTCGTGGTCTAGCAAGAAAGCCATTTGTGCTGAACTATATAAATGCTGCTTTTCCGTATATGTCTTCATTATTTCCTTTCATCAGCTTCTCCTATGGCTTTCCAGTCATCTCTATTCACATTTTCTCTCCTCTCACAATATTCCTTTCCAGGACTTTCTAGGATATTTTTTTGTTAGCACTCCACTCGGGTCATTGCTAAAAATATACCCTCATGGATAACGGAAAATTCCTTTGAAGTAAGGTCCTCTTGTAATTGGAATTTTGAATATCAGACCTAGGATTTCCATGGAAACCTCGCAAAGGCTGAGATGAAATTTTCCGGAGAGAAATCTTTGTATTCAAATGAATCTGAGTGGGTGAAATGAGTTAGGTTTCCCGTTTCGGACAGGGTCGTGCTCTATCATGAATCTTTTTCATTCCAAAAAAAAAGGGCACGCTAATTTTAGCCTATGGTAATCGAATTCGTTGACTTGAACTCCTTTTTGCACAACGTGCGTGAAAGAAAATAATTTAAAAATAATTTCCGAAAATACACCGCAATTCTTTTGAAATCGCTGCCCTTTTTTTGGCATTACGCTGTTCCTCGTGTCTTCGTGAGAAATTAAACTTCAAATTATTATCGGAGATCACGAATATTTTACAAAATTATTTAGAAATGCATAAACACATGGTAATTTTCTCATTAAATTCGAAACTTCTTTCTGAATTTTCCCGTGATTGACAATGATCATTCGAAGAATTCCAGATATTTTTCATGCCCACCTACAAATCAAGAAATTTTGAAGGAAGAAGGTGTTGGGATGTTTATTATTCATAGCTTAGGAATAATGTCTGGAAAATGTGTGAACTGAATTTAAAAAAAAAACATAGTTTTCTTTTTTATTCAAAATATGTAATCGAGTTATGAACTGAAAAGTATTGGCTGTCTATTCTTGAAAAATTCGTATGCCGGGTTTTTCTTGCGCAAAAATCCAAGTAACGATCTGCCAATCCATAAAAGAGAGTGATAGAAAAAAGAGAGTGATCAGAAAAATCTAGAAACTACTTCAAAAAAAGGAAAGGGAAAAAACTTGCATTTCTTGATGTCTTGAAACTTAGTGTCACCACAAAAAGCTTTGAGTGGATTGATCAGGTCTCATTGACCTCTGATCCATCTGATTTTTGATCAGAGGATGAGATATTGTCTCAAAAAGTGATTGCTTCAAAGGAATCCTTTCAAAACACTATTTTTAAAAATGTGAAACCTTATCTGGCGGGAAATTCAGAAGATAATATTACGAAATGTGATGAAAACCTTCGCGTGACGTCAACTGCTACAAAATCGTGTATAAAAGCTTTCTCAAATTCGATAAGGTTCAAAAACACTCTCAATATTACGTTATATAACGACAAATATTTTGTTGAGTCTTCGGAATATCGAATGAAAACAATTATACTGCTTTTCCAGAAATCGTATCAATGCCAGAAACAATGGTTCACTTGCAGGTGCTCAACTTGTTACAGTTTCTTTGTCGGCTTCTCATTCACTTTTCGGTGTATATTTTTTTCTCCTATTATATTTCTGTAAGTCACAGTGTTGCTGTGCTGACACAATATTTCCCAACAACAACAAAAACAAACGAATACCGGTGTGCGATTCATGCCAAAAAGTGCAGTACTTTCACAATATAACGGCATTCTCCTTCCTCCCAAAATTCGCAACGGGGTTCGATTCTTCACAGTCTCCTGAATATCCCTCAAATTCCTTCTTTGTAAGTTCGCATAAAAGATGTTGGTCTTGTACCATAGTATACATATGGTATATGATAGGATCTCATGTCATCAGTATAGCAGGGGGGACAGAAGCGATCCCTTCAATCTCAGGCCCGGATCAAGTCGATGATATTCGACTGTGAGAGGCAGCTAATACGAAAAGGATGTCGGCACAATAACACCCAGAAGAATGCATCAGAAAGAGATAAAACGAAAAAGAACAGGAAGACACACACATACACACACAACAGAGGAAGGAGGCATAAATAAAATGTATGCCCGAAAATAAAATAAAAATACCCGAGGAAGAAAAAGAGAAACTGGAGCGCCGACGGATGATTTAGAACCCAGGGGTTGTCGTGTCGTTCCGGCGTTACCCCCCTCATGGGTTCCCCTCCTTTCGTCGCCTGTATATATATATATAAATACGAGTATATATATATTCCTCTCTTCTTCTCGGTTTTCTGGTTCCACATCACAGGGTTACATCTTCATTCCAACCCTTCTTATCATCGCCGTTTTAATCTCTTTTTTTCTCTCCCCTCTCTTTCATGTTGTATATAAAGAACTGAAGACAGAAGAAATCAAGTGTTTGATATTTAGCCTCATATAATATATGGGAATTAAAGAGATTTTATTTCAGAAATCACTGGCTTATCAAAATCATCATATACATTTCCTATTTTATATTATATGGTATTTTGAGAAGAAACAAAAGAATCATATATTTTGATCGAAAGAATGAATTTGTTTTACGCAACCCTTGCTTTAAAATGCAAATTTTCTCATTAGCAGACATTGTTTTTAAATGTTTGCCTGTTTGCTGCATAGCAGCTAAAGTTTGTGAAAACGGAATTGGTTCAGTGAAAATGGAAGGTAAATGCTTCTTGAAATAAAATATTCTTTAATAACTATTGTTTTTTGCTTGCACACGCACCTGTGCATGTTTTTTTTTTTTTACACAGTAGAATTGAAATACTGCTTAGAATTGTCTTTCCTTATTGGCCAATAAAAATCCTTGGAGACCTAAAAGTAAATAAAAGACATTCAAAAATCTCCACACAAACATATTGTCCAGGTTTAAAAAAAAATTGCTGAAACGCAGTAAGGCATAAATTCAAGACCTTGAGTTTCAAATATACTTCAGTATTATTTTCCGAAAAAAAATATATTTATTAACAGTATAATTTAACCATCCCATAAGGGATTAATAACATTTAAACAAATGTGTGCCTAAAAATGCAGAAATATTAATTCTTCCAAAGAATGAAAATACAGTATTTGGATTTTTTGCCTCTCAGTGTAGAAAATGTTTGCCACAAATTTGCACCATTCTAAAGAGAACTGAACTGTTGCCAAAGTGATTAAAGGTTACATTTTGTGGTAAAGATGAAAGAGTTGATGAGCAGTTGAATTTATTCTGTGTGGTTTTCCTAATAATTGTTCGTAGGTTAAAAAAAACAGGAATTTCAGTTACTGTGTTCGCTTAATTTCCTGTGGATTCTAAATTCCACCCAGTCCTGGAAATGAATTCGGAAATGCTTTCGCTTTCAGCCAAAATTATTCTGTTCTGCGCAAAATATTTTCTGCCATTTTCTGGGCTCTTCCCCTTGAAATGTACCCCGATTTGCATGGGTATACAATTTCGAAAAAAATTCCCCACTCGGTGAAATAAGTGGATATAAGGAGAAAAAAATTATCATTCCAATGCGTCTTCAACAAACGAGCGGCTCATCATAGTTTTTTTTTTGCGCCAAATAAAATAGCAGGGACTTCCTTGCAACCTTTTCTGGGGGGTAAAAGTTGTGGATGATCGATGCCCTCTTAGGGGTTCTCTCATCCGGGTGTCATTTCCCCTCGTTCTCCTCTTTCCTTTCGGTCTCATCTCATCTCGCTGTTGTTGCGATGGGTACGGAAAAGGTGATGATCGCTATTCGCACAAGCCAACAGTGAACTTGGCTGTAGCCCATATCACTGATCCCTAGTTTTTTTTCTCTCTTTCTGTCACTGGTTCTTCAGGGCCCCGAGGGCATCAGTATTCCGGAGTCGACAGCCACGACGACGTGACCAAACTTTCTGAATCGGTTTCCGGCGGAAACTTACCCGACTTTTTGGGCATCCGTAATTGCGCCGAACCCGTCAGCAGACACTGTACCCCCTTTTTTCTGGTTTTTGTCATCAATTTTTTTGCACGTTTGAATTAGTATGCGAATCGAACTTGCGATAATGGCGTAGGAGTATAGAGAGAGAATTTGGCTGATGGTGGAAAAGACGCGCAGTTTTCAAACGGATTTCGGTCGACATTTGCATGAGAAATGTAATCTTTTAAAAAAATTTTAGGGTTAGGGAGACAGTATGAGATTTTACGACATTTCTTGAGTCAAAATTGAATCGAATTCCAGACGGAATGGTTTTTCAGCTTTCATACGAAATTTCCAACGTTCTTCGTGGGAAAATTGATCCGAAGAAAATTTTTAACCCCAACAGCATAATTTTTAAATTTTTTCCACGCATCACAATTTGAAGCATTTTCGCGATGATGTGAGTCATTTTAGACTATTTTTGATCTTCAAAAGCATCGGTTTAAAAAATTGGAAATTCAACATATGAATGAACTACTGTACATCTAAAATAACTCAAATTTGTTTCTCAGTTACCTGCATTGATGAATTTGTTTCTGAATTCTGAAAATTATTTTTTTGGCATATTTATTAAAAGCAGTTGCTGCTGGTATGGAATTAAAAATTGATATGAGCAAAAAAACACATTTTTGAAAATATTGAATAATTCTTTAAGTAAGAAAAAACATAGGCTCTTATGTGCCACGTTTTGAAGTGATTGTTGCAAAAATTGAATAGCATCCTTAAATTCGACACGCCAAAATCAGAGAACCTGAAATTCTCAGTAAAAATCCTCTTTTATTCCATCTCTGTGAGAATCAAGACGTTGGTTCTCACGTTTCTTTCTGAGCCTTCAAGGTTGCACTTCATTGCTAAAATCCTGTTTGCTGTTTTTATGTCCTTGAAGGACAGTTTTCCTGTTTTCCTAAATTGGCAAAAATCATTCATTCTGATTTGAGCATTTGCGTGTGTTGTTCGTTGTTGATCTATGCAAAATCAATACCTTTTCGAACTTGTGCATAAAAACCAAATTATACCAACCTTAAAATAGGGTGATTTTTCACCCCGGTTGCAGCCCGACCAAATTTGTGTGTTTCATTTAAAAGTTTTCTACGCAATCTTAAAAATCTTCATTTGTCTAGAATTCTAGATAATATTCTTGACAGTGATTTTTAGTCAAGTCATTTGAAAACTATAAACTTTTTAAACCTTGAAATGTTTACAACATGGGAACGTCAATCTTCTGAAGTATCCACATCAGATGTACTGTATATTTTTTTACGCTTTTATATTTAAACATTGGATAATGTTCTTTGCATAATTTTTTTTCTTTAAATAACTTCCAGACAACCAAGATGACTTTATACGAGACAAACTGAATCGAAATTAATTCATGCATACTTTCAAAGAGATGTGGGCAATTCGTATTCCGCGAGATTCTCCTTCTGGATGTCAAGCATTGATCTCAACACCAAGCAGAATCCATCTCATTCGTCATTCAAATATGTCAAACCCCTGTCCCTGAGGGCAATATATACAGGTCTGCCAGAATATCAAAGAGATTCATTGTCACACAAGCACTCAGTATGATGAAAACGAGAGACCGTTCGTTGCATACATATATTTGTTCTCGTCTTTGCTTTTTGGACACATATATAAGCCCATATTGATGAGAGAATGGATATGTTATATATTAGCTTTGGATTCCATGCACAAATATGGATGTATATTGTGAAGAGTTTAAATCCGAGTTGATCTCGATCTCCTTATTTGACTTCAAGTCTCCGATGTGTCAATAATTCCCAAAGTGAATTTGCAGAACAAATAAAAGGCGCCGAGAACTGGTTGAAAAATGTTTTACTTCAACAGCATAACCGGAATGTTTTTGTTGTTGCTTTGAATATGAAATTTCTGATAATTCTTGAAGAGCTCTAAAATACCACCAAAAATAATTTGCAAAAATCTTTCCACCTGTTTGTCACTTAAAAAAGCCATCGAAGCCAAATCTGAGGGAGTTTTTCAATAGGAATCAAAGCAAATCTTATGACAAAATCTCATTATAAATTCTTTCAAGTTAATGCACCAGTTGAAGTAATGGAACGATAATTATAAAACTGTTTCGATTTAAAATGAAATTCAATGAACTCAATTGAAATGTTTTGTTCTTTGTTTTTAGTTCATTTGAAAAATTTTGTCAGGGAAAACCTTGTTGTAATGTTATTCATGTTCATTGAAGTTGCTTGACTTTTTTATTACTGCACAAAAGTTGTGTTCCAATGTTTTTGCAAAATGACAAGACCTTGTAAATGTGACATGTTTTTTAAATAACCCATTTTATAATTTAGGCATCATTTTCCACATGGAAACCCTTAACTTGTTCAAAATAAAATTGAATGAACTCCATCTGGAATTTGCACTCTTGATTTTTTCGCATGAACTCAACTCTTGTGAGGGATTCCATCACTGCATTGGTGATGTATGATTGCATTGTTGACTGACGTTTTACACATTTTCTTGAAATGAAGCATTCAACCCAATTATATAATGAGGTTTTCATGGATTATTATTTGAATGGAAGAGTAGCGGTGAATAAATATGCCAAATGGCTCCTGGTGACCTCAACCAGTTCATACTTGATGATTATTTTCAATGTCCAGCGCCAAAATACAATAAAATATTTTTAAACACACACACACACACACACACAAAAGTGAGAATGTCAACTCACCAGTGGCCACAAGTGGCAAGAAGAAGAGGAAGAAGAATGCGATGACTGAGTGGCACAAGACGACCCGGACCAGAGCTGAGCTCCTGTTGGCTCTAAGGCCGCGGCCATGACACCCGTCTTCCCTTCCCCGCTGGCCCAGCAGCCAGGGCCCATCTTCAATTGTCCCCATTGTGTCCCTTCAATGCGCCTCCCCTTTTCACGATTCCAATCATGGAGGAATATGGGGAATAATGAGAACAAATTCAACATCATCACAGTTATTCTTCAAATAAAGCTCTGATGGTTGCAAATGGAGATGAACAATTGGGGTTCCTGATTTCTTGCCCAGGATTATCTTGAACAAAGAGGAATCAGCTCAATTTTGTGACTGTTCTGATAGTAATGAAAGATTGTAAAACATTTCTTCAGATAACATATATGATTTTTATTTCAACCGTTGTGCAGCAAAGGCAGGATATTTTTGAAAAAGTGTGTCCCTCTGAGGGCTGCAAATTAAAAAATATGACTTTTGAACGGTACCCAACCAAAAGCCCCCTAGGTCAAAAGCCCCCCTGCCAAAAGCCCCCCACCACTTTTTTTATAATTGGATGCAAGTTACATAATAGTGCTTGGTGGCCCTGAGAAGGGCTATTTGGTTTCATTAGTCCTCAAAGGGACTGTTCAATAATCATTTTCAAAATTGCCTTCTGCTGCCTCATCTTCACTGTCACTGATGCTCTCCATGTCATTTTCTTCTAAATAGCCATTGTAGTATGCAATTTGACTGCCCTTCTGATTATTGATGATCTGAAGTGCACCAGCCATTGGATCAACACGGTGAATTGTATATTTTGCGGAAGTCAGCAAGTGATGATGCTTTGACATTCAAAGAATCACTGATGACCACTGCAGGTGAGGAATCCCTTTATAAACTCAACTTACAAANAGTAGCGGTGAATAAATATGCCAAATGGCTCCTGGTGACCTCAACCAGTTCATACTTGATGATTATTTTCAATGTCCAGCGCCAAAATACAATAAAATATTTTTAAACACACACACACACACACACAAAAGTGAGAATGTCAACTCACCAGTGGCCACAAGTGGCAAGAAGAAGAGGAAGAAGAATGCGATGACTGAGTGGCACAAGACGACCCGGACGAGAGCTGAGCTCCTGTTGGCTCTAAGGCCGCGGCCATGACACCCGTCTTCCCTTCCCCGCTGGCCCAGCAGCCAGGGCCCATCTTCAATTGTCCCCATTGTGTCCCTTCAATGCGCCTCTCCTTTTCACGATTCCAATCATGGAGGAATATGGGGAATAATGAGAACAAATTCAACATCACAGTTATTCTTCAAATAAAAGCTCTGATGGTTGCAAATGGAGATGAACAATTGGGGCTCCTGATTTCTTGCCCAGGATTCTTTTGAACAAAGCAGAAACAGCTCAATTTGTGACTGTTCTGATATTAATGAAAACTTGTAAAAAATTTTTGGTACTTTCCTGTTATCTCAGTACCCATTTTTTTGTTTTGTGAATTCAGTATTTGTTAGGTTAGGTTAGGTTAGGTCAGGTTATGTTAATTGAAAGATATTTGCAACTAACATAACCTGACCTAACCTAACTTCACCTAACCGCCTCCCAAAATCAGTTTCTGCTTTCTTCGGGTTTCTGCTGAAACTGATTATATCAGATAATCAGTCTCAATATATAATATATATTATATCAGATAATCAGATACAAATATCTTTCAATTAANAACTTCAATGAACATGAATAACATTACAACAAGGTTTTCCCTGACAAAATTTTTCAAATGAACTAAAAACAAAGAACAAAACATTTCAATTGAGTTCATTGAATTTCATTTTAAATCGAAACAGTTTCTCGTATGTGCACAAAAAGTACGTACTGAGATAACAGGAAAGTACCTTTCAAAATTTCTTCATACTGTATTTGGAAGATAACATGTATCATTTTTTTTAACTGTTGTGCAGCAAAGGCAGGACATTTTTGAAAAAGTGTGTCCCCATGAGGGCTGCAAATTAAAAAAATATATGATTTTTGAACCAAGGTCTGAGGATCAGGAAAGAGTCCAATACTTTTTATCATCCTGCAGAAAATTTTGGCTCAAAAAAAAAAATCCTTACTGGTTGGCATTTTTACACGCATTCCCACCATAGGATTAATGAAATTTTTTGCTCCACAATTCAATTCTCCTCCCATATTTGTTGACCTGGACCAAGATACACAAAACAAAAAATGGATTTCAAACAAGTCCTCTGAATAAAATCCAGAAAAGAAAAAATCAACCGAAATGTTGCGCTTCGTGTTTTGTTTGAGACTGATGAAAGAAGACCCGTCCATCGAAAGTTATTTACTTTTCTAAAAGGAAATTAACCTCGGATGGAACCAGGGAAAAGGGGCTTTGATCTTATAGAAATGATGTGGATCGACAGACGGATAAAGAAAATGTCACAGGAAGTTATCCGATCGGAATTGGGGATGGAATTTCGTTTGATCTTCTGTCCCTATAACACACAACTTCAAAAAATTCCTGCCCTCATGGAATCATCATGAATTTGCTTTCACTGATTTCACGAAAAATCTGGAACTGTCAAGTTCACTCACTTCGAAATGCAAAAAAAAACAAAAAAATTCCGCAAAGCCTAGGATTATTATAGTGAGCTTCATGTATCTCATGTGACTCACCATGAAAATTTATTTCAGAAAATTGCTTTACCTTCCTTTGAATTCACAGAACATTGTTCATATTCTTAAAAAAGTATGTGAAATCTTGAAACTGAATTTCGTAGTCTCACCTGGTCATTGCAGCTTTCGCGGACGGTTTCCTCAAAAATTTTCTCGGAAGCCCTCAACAGTTGAACCGCTTCGTCTATCCCTGAAAACAAAGCAAAAAAACATCCTCTTATTAAAAATAATGTTGACATTCAACTATAAAAAAACCAAGAACATGCCTCATAAAAATCAATGAAGTTCGAAGAAGAGTCCATGTTTTTGCAAAAACTAGCTTTGAGTGAGTCTACCATTCGTTGGATTTCTCGATTTGCAGGTGGAAATCCAAGTTTGGAATTCACAATTTGACAAAATATTCTTGTATTTTCAGACCATTTATGGGACAAGTGATAGAATCCTGATTTCAGTTGGACATCTTTGAACTGATCAATAAGTTGGTAATTGAGTCATGAAGAGGATCAGCAGACTTTTCTTTTTTTTTAATCCATAAAGAGTGTACCTGATAAAATGTAGTTTAACAAATAAAAGTCAGAAATAAAAATCGGTAGGTTTTGTACAGTATAATTTTCAGATTAAATCACATTTCGATCTTCAACAGGGTGTTGAACATTATTTGAGACTGCAAATTTATAAACTGCGATTCAGATTTTTTTTCACTGGTTTGAGTCACATTTTATGGGATTTTTTATTGCTCATCAGCTCCAAAAATGTACAGCGTTTGAGTCATAATTAATTTCCATCATTTTTGATGAAAATACTCCGTGTACATTGTGTCAGTCGTTGAGGGAATTAATAAAAATCGTAATAAAGTCATCATTGCAATTGTTGCCAAAAAGATTCACTATTTTTGCAAAGGAACTAAGAATGCAAATACAGAACTAGCTTATCTGCCATCGAAACGTATTATTTTTTGTTTTTAAACGACTGAATAATTGGTCGCTCTTCCAGCAAAACAAAAAAAATACAGCTACTCATAAAAATCCGCGGAATTTCTGCGTTTAATTTTTTTCAAGGGCCTACAATTTTTAAACGATAGCCCAAAATACGAATACTTGCAAAAAAGACTCACTGTTAAAAACAGTCAAATGAAAAAGATTATTTTACTCACATAGGAAACACTTTAAATTTTTTCTTTCATTAAAAGTCACATGAGTTGGATCNTTTTGCATGTGCAAATCCTCAATAAATTCTTGTCGAAAACTATCAAATTAAATGTCTGAGAGAATAGGCAATATATAAGCAGAATTTTCGAAAATGGTACTGTACTATAGAAACTGCAAAACGAAACATTATTCTTGCTACTAACGACTGATTATAAATTTTTTCTGCGAATCCTTTAAAGTCATAAAAAATTGAATAAAATTCCTCGCGAGTCTGATATAGAAAAGTAAGAAGTTTTTCAAGGTCAACTTTTCGCAAAGGAGTTTACTGCTTGTGGAAATGCTGCAGCTTTTTGCATAAAAACTCTTCAACCCTTTGAAGAAAGTACATGGAAACTTTTTCATCAAGAAGATTTGCTTTGAAAATGTCTCTTTTAAATAATGAATTTGCCTAAAATCATGAAATCAGACTTCATTCAGAATTTATTCCAATCTATCCTAGGGTTTCAATTTTCAATAAAATCATTCTGCATGAAAATTACTGTATATTCTACATTGCAAAATAAGGCAATATATTTTCTTATTTTTACTTATGTCTGTTTAAAGATTGGTTGTAGAGCAGCACATGCAGTGATGAATAGTATTTGGCATGATTTCTTTATAAGTTTCAAAATAATTAAAAAGCACTTAGAGTCAACCCATGCACCACAGACTTAATTTGTCCAACAGACTAGTCTGTTTTGTGAAAAGTCTGTTAAGCAAAATCAATTGATAAGTAAATCAAAATTTCAAACTTTTTACCAATAATTTTAAACCAACAGAAGTCTGCAGAATCTGTCCATTAGGAAGGAGGAAAAACTGCCTCCAGAGGCAGTCTGTTAGGCAAAATCCCTTTGGCAAAAGGGTCTGTTAGGCGGGGGTTGACTGTGAATTGTTTGCTTGATCAATAGTTATTTTGAAAAAAAAATTCAAAGGATGGCAGGGCATGATTTTCTCCTATTTCTTATGAATAATATATGTTCTGACAGACTTACTAGCGGTCCAATGGGTGTGAAATTGAGGGACTGAGCAGCTCAAGGAGGCACATGTTTTACTGCATGGTCTCACATCTGAAAGCTGCACTCACACTCACACACTGAAGGACCCTGCAAAGGAATGAAAAAATGATGAGGAAACTTATCACATGATTCTTTTAAGAAAAATGAATACAATAAAAAACACACAAGGATTGGTTCATAAGTTTTGAGACTTTTTGAATTAGATCGAATAGAGTTTCAACATGCAGCAATTTTCTTTTCCTGTCATAGCAAAATTATCGTTTGGCAACACTCTAGTGCTGTTCAACACACTCTCTGCCAATTTCAACGCATTTTTTCCATGCGAGAATCCCAACAAACAAAAAACTGCAGAAAAGCATGTCCTGTGGCACTGCTTTGATCGTCACATTTATTGCATGAAAAAATGTATTGAAATCGACAAAGAGTATGTTGAACAGCATTCAAGGGTTGCCAAACACTGTGGCTATGAGACTAAATTTTTCAATGTTGAAACTCTATCGGATCTAATTTAAAAAATTCTCAAAACTTATGAACCAAATGTCGCATGTGTCTGAGTTCAGTATCTGTGAGAAGAGCTGGGCAACCGTTGTCTGATATCCATTATATTTGCTTGACTGAATATTTTAAAACTTCACATTCACCCTCACACTCATTTAAAGATCCACTGGAGGAACGAATAATAAAAAAAAAACATGTCGCAGAGAACTTTGTATGAGCTATGCATGATCGACGTTTCACTAAATGGTCAGCGCTTATCTGAAATCTGCCAAAACCCTTGAAAAGGGAATCCTACAACTTTTGAAGAACCAATAAAGGCAACCGTTTCACTTCAAACTTTCCTACATAGTCATGGTTTCACTTTCATAAAATACTTAGAGAGTACGTGCAAGCGTAACATTATTGTCAAAGAATTTTAATGCCACTTAAGTAAATGCCTGCATAATTTAGAAATAATATTAGAAATAAGCTGGTCCCGATTTTAAAAACATTAGAAAATGTTTTACTCTAAAATGTTACATCTTCATAGTGTCCCTATACTGGATATGATCACCCACTTACAACCCCTGTGCAAGAATGATACATCCTCCAAAGACTTCACTTGAAAATGCGTTTGTTTAAGTTTTATTTTACAAGCCAGTTGTAACTGATGTTTGAGAAAATACCCACTTTGCTTCACATGTGAGAACTGCACTCATCCACTTTGAAACACTGGGGGATCTTATCACAAATTTTAGAGAAAATTTACATGAGGACACACAAGAATGTGCTCATGTGGGAGATTTGCTAAACTAGTTAGAGAATAAGTTGCATATACACTGCACCAATTAATATTTATAGAAGAATGCCAAATGAATGTTTTCACGTTGTATATGATCTCACGTCTGAAATCTGCACTCATACAATTCATTTATACACTTGAGTAACCCCCGGAAAAGGAACCCAACATTCTCATGAATGAATGAACAGAACACTTTATTTGCCGCTTTTTTCAGCGTTCACAAGGTTCAATCANCATTCAGGGAGAAATTCGATGCCCAGAATGTCGCCAATGAAAATCAAAATTTCCTGGAATTCTTCTCAACCCCCGCACACACACACACACCTCTTTCAAAATACATTTGCCCCTATTTCCAAATCACTTCAGAGCAGGAAACACAACACAAATTGATAACAAAAATAAAAGAAAATACAATACAACTTGAAATACAACTGGACATCTGACATGTATGCATTACACCCATTCATTCCCTGACATTGGTAAGAAAATATATGTAAAAATTAATTAAAAGCGCAAGGTCTTCAGCTCATTTGCATTAACTAAACTAGAACTTAGAGATAATTGTCAACCAAGTATTATTGGGAAATGTGCCAATTCTGTTCCATACCTATGGAAACCATCGGGTGTCACAAATCAGATATGCATTCAAATAATAACAAACTCCACACACACCCACATACACACACACACACACACATAATAGTTGCAGGAAAAAAAAACTAGAGTGGTTTCTTGGAGAGGAAAGGAGCACCGACCACCGGAGACTCGGGCCCAACCACGTCTGCGCCACCAGCCCGCCCGAGTCTACGTCGACGCTCGATACCGTCTCTTCCGACGTCGGCGTCGTCGTCCGTCGAGAGAGAGATATGGGGGGAGGGAGGGAGAGAGAGAGAGAGACAACGTCGTCGTCGTCGTCGTCGTGGGACGTCCCGACCGTCCGTCTATCCGTTCTTTCGTCAGAGGGAGGAAAATCCTGCTGCTGCTGCTGCTGCTGTTCTCTGCATGTGCTCCTTCCCCACACTGGCATCACTCTCCTCCTGGATCTGCTTTGCTCTTTCTGCACTCTCCCCTACTCTGAGCATCTATATATCACTCTCTCACTCTGTCTTTTTTACTCTTTTGAATGTCGGCTTTTCCTCCATCTTTGTCTCACTGCTGGAGATAACGGGCCTGGGCAATTGGGCGCTGGCTTACTGAGCGTTGACTAACTCAGCCCTGACAAACTGAGCGGAAACAATTTGAGTAACTGTATTCACGCAAGTAACATGTGCATCTTTTTTCATCAGGACAAAAAAGGAGGTGGCGTGTGCCATAATCAGGTGTACATTTTCAAATGACGTTTTGTTGAATGGAAATATTTGTCTCCCATCTTCCAAATGTTCTTTCAGAAGTCTTTGTTTTAATGGTACAGGCAAGCTTCTTGAATTCAAAATTTGAAGGGAGCAGCAAAGAATTCAAGTTAGGGAGGTTTTGAGTTTGGGAAACAAGCATTATTTTTGTGTTGTGGTAAACATCAAAAAAATGCAGAGAATTGTAAATGGTGATTTTTTTGGCCATAAATTGCTTCTTCAATGTGTTGGCAGGAGATACTTGAACTTACAGCCATGGGTTCATTTGCCCAATTAGTCTTTATATCTTTTCTGCTTTCTGTATCAAGAAATTAATAGCTAGGAAGGTTAAGAAAATTTGAGTTATAGAGGTTTGAGACAAACTGCCTTCAAGTCAAAAAGGTTTTTAAGGCACTGTTTCTCAGGGAATTTTAAATGAAGACTTGGAAAAAATCAACTTGGGGAGGTTTGAGTTATTGGGATTCAATTGTATTCTTCTAGGTTCCTTTTTGTATTACCATATTATTTGAGCATCCAAAAAAGCCCTGGTTTCCTTGAGAACCATTCATAGGGCTCTGTGGAGCAATTTTCAACGCAATACGGAATTGTAGAAGAATTATAAGAAACATAATGAGAGTGTTTGAAAAATGTTCACAACTGTGATTGGCATAGATGCTTGAAAAGAAAATCACTCTGAATAATTTCTGTCTATGTTTTCAAGATGGCATTATTTTTAAACAGCCAAAAAGTTGTATTGCAACAGAGTCGTTATAGAAGTATGAAAATTTTCTTTGGGATTGAACATACAGTATGATGACACCAAGACCAAAATTAAATTGTGTCCATGCTGCAGAAGCCTTGAAAATAATTTAGCCTGAAAGATTATTTTTGCAATGATATTGTCTCATTAGGTTTATCCTGTATCAAGCTTTCATTAATTCCCCCTTGATTTTATTTGGCTACAACAGTAAATCCTATCAAAACTTCAGATTTTTTCCCCCATTATATAAAAGAAGAAGTCCAAAAATGTTTACCCATGTCAACTGTCAACTCATTAACCTTTGTTTAGCAAAGTCAGGGTGCACTGTGAAAGTTTGTGCCCATGAGTAGTGAAAATTTTAAAAATTTATATTTTAACTAAAGGGCCCCAGTTGGGAAAAGCTCAGAATGTTATTCTCATCCTGCCAAAAAATGTGCTTGAAAAGGAAAATTCCTTGCTGAGTGGAGTTCTTCCTAAATTCCCAGCATGGGATTAACATTGGAGATTTCTGCAGACAATAGGGCTATTTTCAGCCCAGATTCTTCTCAGAAAGCAGCAAAGAATCCCAACCTTTCATAAAGAACAAGTTTGACAGAAGCCTTCCCTAAAGAATGCATAAAAGACATGAAAACCATAAATCCATACCTCATTCTCTCAGTCATCAGAATCTCATTCCCATTCTTAGCTTCCACTGCAAAATATCAAACCAATTCTTTAAGAAATTATTTGAATTATTGTGTGTGTTTTTTTTGTATCTTGAAGAAGATGCTGAGTTTTTTATTCTTTTGGGACATAAATAAATATCAATATCTTCAGGCATCTATATGAAGAGGCTCCCATATGCAGCCAGTCCCAGGCTGATTGTGGTGTTTTACTCATAAAATCTCTTTGAAATCTGTTGGGGACTTGCTGCACATCCCTCATAAAAACAAATAAATCATATATATATATATAATTGGGTGGGAAACCACCCACGGGGAAAAGGCAGATGAAAAACCATCAACAACCTTCCCCCTCCCCAAAAATTTGAGCGCCTTGGTGCCAAGACGTCTTCAATGGCAATTAATCGGCCAATCCCAGGCCTCTGAGATTTTTCTGTCCTTGATCAAGCCCCCTTGATTAAGGACTAGAGAAGAAAATAATAAATACCCAATTTTATCCCTGAAACACTACCAGTCCGTTTTTTGCTGCCTAGCAGTGTGCCCGAGGTTTTATGAGAGGTTTACTTTGTGATCTTGTTTGACTAATGGAATTTCCCTGATTTCTTGTTGTTTATAATACCATTTGGAACTTTGAAATATATCCTACAAATTTATCTTGAGGTTAAGATGGTTCTTAAGGGCCGGGGTCAGGGCCCGACTAAGACACAAAATGAAAGAACTTGACAAAGCTGAAAAAATGTCGGATAAAGATCAAGAACACAACACCACTGAAAACAGGGGTTGTTTTACCTCAGCAGGAAGTAAAGGCAACATCTGCTATCTGATGATGAGGACGAAGCTGATGTCAAGTTTGTTTTTGGCACTCAGATGTTGCTGGCAACCAGTTGTACAGCTCTGACTTGAGCAGGTCACTTGCCTCACTCCACCACAGCACTTCACTCCCTTGACCCTGTACCCCATGCGAGGAACCCCTCTTTCTCTCGCCGGGTTCTTTCATCCCCCTTCCTCTTTTTTTTTTTTCTTCTACCCACACAGCCCATACCCCAGCTCTTACGCAAGCATCCTCTGGCTCCCTTCGCCTTACACTTGTTATGCGCTGCTTGTGCGGATCCCTGCATGAACTTTCTCCCCCATGACAAATTACTAGTGACCGAACGGAAACCCGACGACGACATCGAAGAATGAGGAAATAAAGACGTGAAAGGACGTACTCGTGGGGCCAGTTTAGAGACGAGGTAGTACATAGTGACGTACCTCTCTCTAAGCAAAGTGCTTGTGTATATGGAGCATGTTATGCATTTCCTGCTTTGCAGAGATCTAGGCCACGATTGGGAATAAGGAGTATACTGCATATATACAGTATATGAGGCTGTTTGGATTCGCGATGCTGCTGTGCCACTTGATTACTCATTGGAGAGGAAACTATGTTTTCTTTTTTTTTATTGGGCTGACAGGAATTGCTGATTTGGGTGCTTGAGACGGTGGCATTTTTTGCGAGGGGTTTGGATAATGGGGATCAATGGGAAAGTGAGAGTGACTTGACTGCTGGTTGAGTTGGCATATGGAACACATGAAGAAGTGACGTGTTTCTTTTAAAATAAAAGATTAAACATGCTTCCTGAAAAATCAACTCAAAGAAAAATGGTGCTTGTTCTGATTTGATACAATCTTTAGAAATAATACAGCATGGGATTTTCAACATTAGCGTATTTA
>CAJPEX010001872.1:0-47781 GCA_905338405.1 Notodromas monacha
GTTGTGAAAGAAAAATACTTTCGACGAACCTGGTCAGAGCTGAGCGCTTTCAAATTTGACATCGCCATCAGCTTACACTCATTAAAAATCATACAACTCAATGAATCGACAATGCAATCTGCACAGACGGTTTCCAGAAGACCAGAACAGCAAAAAAAAATTAGGAATATACAGTATTTATTTACTTATTGTGTGAATAAAACTAAACATACACAATTATGAATTTATATTAATTTCTGGGATGAAACTAAGTATCTTGAATAACACACAGTGCATGTGGTCGAATTTTCTTGCATTTATACATGTGTAAGGATTCCGTCGGATCGGATCTATTCAAGATACAGAACAGTCCTCAGTTTAATTCCCGAAATTAATACATATTCATGAAATATGTACGATGCATTTTAACACAAATCCTACTTCAGACGTTAAAAATACAAATAAAATCGAGTACTCGAAATATCGATGCCGCAGTGGCGATTAGGATAATAGTTACGCAAGAATCAGAATCATTAGAAGTGCAGGTTTCCCGCATTGTTAAGAGGACTGGCTCAAAATTTTCGCCAGTTTCTCATGTTCCGAAGTTTGATACGATGATCTCGACAGAAGTGGAGAAAAATGGACCCAATTTTCCGAAAAAATATTTTCATTTTAAGACAAAAACTTCAAGTATTCGTAAGAACAGGCTGACTACCGAGAGCAGACGAAGGACGTCCGATATTCGCGTTGAACGTAAGTTTATCGGTCAATTTCATTAGTCGACAAGTGATCCTAAATATACAGAAAATCGGCATCACCAATAGGCAAGTCACTGAGTGACGGTCAAATTGACATAATTTAGATACTTGCTGTATCAAGGAAGGTGGTAAGGATTGATATAAGAAGTCAAATGGTGAGCTAGAAGTTACCCAATTCAGGGATACAATCGATAATTTCCCGTTAAGAAAGCAAACGTCAACCGAGAAGCTCTGCCGAATTATAAGTTACTGACGAAGATGAAACATGAACCAATCCTCGTGATAGTAATTTTATAAATTATACCGTGGTTTCCCACTGTATCTGGAAGAGTATAATGGAGATTACCTGCAAATTCATTAAAAAATTTCATTTTCACGGAGTAAAGAGTAGCTACAAATTTGAATTCACCCCAATGAAACGTCGACTGTCGAAAGTCAACGTTTCAAGTACATAAATTTTAAAGCGCATCACTCGACAATTTTATTGCTGACAAGAGAAGCTTTTAAATGAAAGCCAATCGATAAAGCGTAAAAGACTATTACAAAAATACGATCAGAAAATCACAGCCTCAAAGCACTGGATTGAAAGCCTCGGAACATTTCCTTCCTTTAAATCACAGTCAAGTCTAGTTTTTCCTCGCGTTTCAACGAGTTTTCCGCGAAGGATTCCTTCCAAGGAGTCTCGAGGACAGAAGCGCCTCTTGATAATCTCCCGTATCGAATGCGTTGTCCAGGATGTACGCAACCGTGCCCAGCATCAATCTCACGCCCTTTCCCATCACAAAGCACGCTGAACGCCACATAGACGCTTCTCCACTTTCTCGCGGGAATCCGCCGCCTCCACCTTGCCTTCTTACTGCATAGTATCTCTGCACCTTTCGCTCAACGGGACAGTATCCTCGGGATAATACAGGCTGATCCGCACCCGAAGAACGCCTGAAATCTTTACACACGTCCGCAAATTTCCCCTTCCTGGATGTCCGCTGACTTTGCGTCAAGCTCGCACGTTTTACACCTCCCTGCGAAGCCGGNTCGAGGGCGTGGGGTACTCGAGTGAATACGATGACACCTGAATCGATTTAAGAAAATGGCGCTGGTTTCATTTAGATGAGCCACATTTCGGCGACAAATACAGGAAAAAATAACACTTTTCTATCTTCCCTCAAGTCGCATGAAATTGTCAGGTTAGTTGAGCTTCTTTGACTATCCGAAAAGGGCACAGAAATCAGGCAAAAGCGATTCCTTTATTTTTTCGTAAAAGTCGCTGGTGGAGGGACACTGTGTTAATGTCCAAAAGGAAACTCGCGCTCACACGAATACACGCCTAGGCATAAAACGTCTCAAAGAACCAATTTTTCGAATAGTCCGATAAAAGTAAATAATGTTCAAAAGGATTCTACTCACAACTCTCTTGAGAGAAAATTCAATAATCTCGCCATATATGTTTACTTTGATTCATAAAAATTTCACAGAGTGCATTCATTAGGCGAAGGAGGGAACGGATTCAGGGAAATGTATCGAGCATGCTTACCCAATGATGACCAAGATCAACGCCTCCAGTCTCTTCCACATCCTTCAGCAACAAATAGTACGATGACACCACCAACAGGCCGTACGCCAACAAAAGCTCCCGGATATAATTCCAGCTCGTACACAAATCCCCGCAGCAGTCCCAGGGGAAAAGGTAGACAAATTCCGCTCCATAAACCATCAACCACGGCACCATCAAAGTCCTGTCCTCCACCAATGGCGCCAAGAACAAGAGAATCGAGACCAGAATGTGCAGAGGGCTGTTACGGTTCAAGTCCTCGGATCTAGCCGTGAGGACGGCATATAGGAACACGCCGAGGCGCAACGGCAAAAAGAACAGAAAGCGCAACAGGCGTTGGTGACGCATCTGGACTGCGTCGCGGGCAACCCTCGTCGCGAGTACACTTGCAGCTCATCGTATTTCTGCGGCAAAGCTCATCCGTTCAGCGTTTCTGCTTCCAACAATCAGAAAGTTATCATTGCAATAAACTGCTGAAATTTATTCCTGAGCGGTACGTAGAATTTTGAGTAGACATCGGTTAATCAAGAACCTTGACGGGGCGATTGGGAGAAGCGTCAGCAGGAAATGATTCCTTCTCGAACGATGAAACCATCTAAACTTCTTAATTTTTCCATTACTGACATCATCCCGCGGAATTAACTCGACTTCACTTTTCCTTTACTGTTACGCTATTCTTCACAGTGTCGCCTGAAGCTTTTATCGTGAAGTACTTAGTGGTCAATTAAATTGCATCCTGATCCCTAAGACCGTAGTAACGAAATACACTATTTAATGCCATTTAATTTCATAATTGATAAACATATCTCACATTTGTGGCTGTGGAGGAGTAGTATTTACCACTTTTGACATGAAAACGTACTTAAGAGGGTACACTAGAAGTTTTAGAACTCACCATGATCGGGGAAGATCAGATCACGGCAATCCTCCTGGGAAATGATTCATGAATTTTGAGCGGAATGTTCACAACGCATCATAAAAAAATTGATCGACCGATTTGCTTCACTGGAACATATAACTGATCACTCTCACATCAATCTTGAAAAAAGGGGAAATTTCAAGCATTAATGATATACACGGAAGCATCAGATGTAAAAAGCAGCAGCACACATCCATACAAGAAAGATGTTCCACGTTCTTCAGAAGCCTTTCAACGAATCACAAAATTAATCGCACAAGGCCGATAATTTCACCAAAGCTTCGGTTATATACTTGGATGTATCACATGCTTACCGGGTATTCATGCTTGAGTCTTCGTCGAGATTCTGTTACCGAGTTTGATTAAAGCATTGCATGACTGACTCAACGAAAGATGTGTGTTCACTTGGTTCATGACATCTTCAAGCACCATTTTTCCAACTAGAAGGCCAGAACAAGGTAATGCCGCCCACGACAAACAGAACTATTCCAGCTGTGAAAAAGGCAAAAACTCCAAAAATAAAAGACGATCTTGAAGAAGACCAAAATACCTGCTTCAGACCCCAAAATAAAAGAAAGAATCCAACGATTATTGAGTACCAAGTAACTTGAGCGCTGTCTTTTTTCCCGTAGCGCACCCAAACTGCGAAGTGCTCGCAATTGTTCACCACGACATTGTACTCGTCTTGAAGAATTTCTGTAATTTAAAATAAATACCCATAATCACCATCAACATAACTGAACTGTTCGTGAGTGATGCGGAAAACGAAAAATTATCGATGAAAAATTAGCAGGACTGTATATTGCACAACAATAACGAAAAACTACTGTAGGAAGTTGAAGACTCACCGGAACCTTTCTTCCAAAATCTTTCAAAAGCGCGCTGAAGAACCTCGTCCCGTGGAACACTCAAATCCGGATGAACGCTATCGAATCGGTTATTTTTCCGAGCTTCGCTGTCTCCCCAGGCATCTTCCAAATCCTCCAAGATCACGTTTCCGATCCCATTCAATCCTTTGCTCACACTCCGACTCTGGCTCAGCATCCCGACGAAATTGCTATCCGCAGGATTAGCGCGATGCACCACGAAGTGTCGATCACAACCACACCGGTGTCGTGACATTCCTACGACACGCGCGAAACTCCAGACAACACGGCGCATAAAAGATACACTGCCGAGTAGTCCGCCACAGTACGGACAATCGAGGTAGAGCGATGGGACGTCATCTCGCGTGCCGACGAAAACTGCCCAATGCCGGTACGTTCCGCGATCAAATTCTATCAAGTCCCCCGGTTGAAGCAAGGAAGTGAATTCGTCTTTGGACTCTTTCTTGAACCACGAAGAACGATGCCCGTAAACGCGCAGAAGCGGAAGCGTCGAAACAAATATCCCCAATCGCAAGACAATCATAGTCAAGGATAACTGGGAGATCTGGAAGCCAAGAAAGGAAGTGCGATCAGAAAACGAGGCGATATTCCGAAGTCTTGCAAGATACCGTCTCATTTTAAATGCAAGGGTAATTAATTGTTGAAGTTATTTTCGTGATACTAGGAGAAATCTCATCTCATCACCAACAGATGACGCTAAGAATTTAGATACTTTCAGAAATGATTCAAGAAATCTTTAGAACTAACCTGCAGGGAACATCAGGAGAAAAAAAAAGGGATTTCTCAGTTTTTCAACTATACTGTATACCACAATTTCGAAGCCATTTTTTCCAAATTTTACTACAACAGCTGCACAAGTCCTCAGCAGCCATTGAATGTTACATTGATGTGGACACATTTTCATCTCAGGTTTCCATCATCTACATTCTAAAGCTATTCATCCAGAAAATCTCAGATAAAAATAATTTGTACACAGTAAAATTACGTTACAAAAAATTATCATAATAACGATTTTTTGTTACAACGATTTTTTTAAAAAGGTCCTTGGAAGTTCGTAGTAACGAAATTTTATTCCAGTTACATTTCAAGATCCACTCAACAGTTGTGAGATGTGAGACTTTGTCCCTGGGATGTCCTATTACAGTATTTTCAACGGTTTGTGTGATTGAACAAACACACGGGAAATCTTTCAAAAATGAGCTCATACGCCCTTCCCAGCAGGCAATACCTCTGCAAACAAGAAAATTTTTCAATTTCTTTTGCTGATTTTCTGTGCGACATGGGATAAGGTTTTTTTGTTTGTTCAGAAACCTTGCATTATAGAAACAGCCGCAAGGTAATAATTTCGAAATTCAGCGTTTTTTTAAATTGATGTAATCGACAAGTCACCGGATTTCATCATCACCTGACAGAATACCCATATCAATCGCTTTTCGCCTCACAAATTTTCTTTTCCGCGAAATTTCCCGGTCCGATCCCGAAAATTTCTATCAGAAAACAACTCAGCAATTCACTCAATACTCCTAACCCAACGAACACAGCCACACAGGCATAGTTTCCCCAGCTGATGTAAAAGCCCAAACCTTTGGTAACACTCACGACCACGTTCCACCAATATTTAAATCCAAATGCTTAGGAGACGATATTAGAAGGCCGGAAATATCATTCGGTAACGAGTATCCTCAAGGAACAATTTCTATTCAGTTAAAATATAATGGTGGGTGTAAATTGTATTTGGCGAGAAAATGCACCGCGATAGGTCCATCTAAATGTTTACTGAAGATACAGCCGACTTTCCGGGTGCCGTTCGTTCCTCTGCCTCGCGGTTTCACTTCTGCTTTCATTTTCGCCACTGAACAACTTGTACAAACCTGCAGCCGCAACACCAACAGCGAGGACAGCAGCACTAGTATTTAATACCGAGTCAACCTGTTGACTCCTTCTCTCTCCATATCGGCAGTGATTCGCAAAATGCTCGCAGTTGTTGAAGAGAACATTGTAGCATGACGACCCTGGAAGAAGAACTTAGAATGATCGTCCGATAGTGTAAACGTTATCACCACACTTAATGTAGCAGTTCAAGAATCAACGTGGGCGTTAAAATAAATGTTTCATGAGAGTTTCGAAATCCAATTTAAATTCGAGAAGAACGAAGAAAGGCCTCAGAACGAAACTATTTTTCGAGAATTTCAGATACAGCTTACTTTTTAGTTCCTCAAACTGGATCGAAGCTTCTACACGAATCTGTTACGCGGTGTCGGTGGTATCGAAATATCCCAACAACTCCACTGAGCAGAGTGAGTCAAAACAAGGTTCAATTTTTCTATGACGATAAATTTCTCGATGAAAAATAGGCATTGCAAGATAGAGCAGCAAATGAAGGCTTATTAAAACATTTTTCAAAGTGAAAGTCACTTGCAAGCACTAAAATCACGTTAGTACTGCATCGCATCAATTCAAAAAGCATACTGTGTTTTAGCAATTTGAGAAGAAAGTGCCAAATGATTTTAAACTTTCGCACACTGACTGGTCATTTTGTTGCTGTGGGTTCAGATATCGATTTGAACACACTAAAGTTTACGGAGAAGTTGTAATACGTTAATTAGTTTCAATTTGGAATGAAAATTATATGATTTTCCTCAGTTTCTAGGGATACATTTTGCCTTTCGAATTCACCACTAAAATAAATAAAAATTCTTACTTTAATTTCATCTCCGAGACGAATTTGCGAAGCTAAAGCGTGCGGTTTACGTGAATACGGCAATTCATGCAGCTGGTGACACTTAAGATTCAATATAATAATATCCTATGTCAATCATTCCATTCAATGTCCTCACCTTCATGATTTCCATAACCCTGTGATCTCAGTTCCGCGAACGCTTCCCCCACGATGTCGTCCGGATTTCTCGAAACGTTGCTTTGGTCTAGTGTGTTGTTCTTTCTCGCTTTATCGCGGTCCATAACATCTTTCAACGGCTCGATGCATACGTTTCCAATTCCATGTGAAGCTTTATTCATACTGGTTGAGCGACTAGCAAAATTCAAAACATCGCTGTCGTGGGGATTAGCTCGATGAACAACGTATGCAACTTTTTCATCCAGGGATTCGTTGATAGGGTGTTGACGGAAGTCGCGCGGGAAGCCCACGTACACTGCCCAATGCGAATAAGTTTGTCGATGGAATTCCACCAAGTCACCAGGCGAAAGTTCGCACACAAATTCGTCGCACTCAAAGAAATTATACCATTCGGAAGTCATGACCGCAAATTCTGAAACATACGGATCAACATGCATCAGGCGAAAAATGTCTGATCTAAACGAAATGTCAAACATGCACGTTCAAAATATATTTCTCACTTTTTCGAGTCGTTCGCGAGAGAAAAATGAGAAAATGCGAACTCAATAACAGGAATCTTCAGCATCGGACTTTATTTTTTCAATTCCACCAAGCTTTGGCATCCAAGCATTTGATTTTCTGTCTCAGCCACTCCTTTGCCTTTATGTACAAGGGCATCAACACACCGTATATACTCTTAAAAACAATATTTGAAAATATTTACAATTATTTATTTACGGTATTTCAATATTCGAATTTGCTGCAGGCGTTTAATAGAGACCGGCCATTATTTACAAGTTACATATGATCAATTTTACATGTTCAATTTTTGCATCCCAATTTTGAAAGTTTACAAATTTATAAAAATGTTTCTATTGCACCAAACTTCAAATTTGAAACATGTTTAAACGCATGGTGAAGTTGTCCAAATTTTAATTTGTTAAACTTCAAAAAAGTTCAGAGTTGAGTAATTGACAGAGATATGATGAAAAACACAAAATATTAATATTTTCAAACATTGAGCCAAAATGTTTTACTTTACGTGGGGGGTGGAAGGTGGAAGGGAATGGAGCACCACAAATATTTAAAAAATGTTACAAACCTAGGGAAGTGGCAAGCAAATTCAATAAATTAGGCAAGTGTGGTGTCCAATCACACCTTGGCAATGTGCATAAATACTGATGGTCCTTGACATGTAATCATTCAATATAGGCATTAATCATTCAATATTTTAAAATTCTTTATATAATTTGCATGAGGATTAAGTTGGGATTGTAAGAAGTAATAAAATCCCACTGCTCATCTGCCAGTTGTGGCCTACCAGGCCAAAACAGGCACATTCAGCACAATTACAAGATTACTGGTGGTCCTTCACCAGTTTACCAACTTTAATCATGATTTTTTTTTTCGAGTTCTCTGCATAGTTTGTATCATGATAAGACAGTTGCACCTGGGCACCCCCTATTCCACATGTTAATTTTTGAAGTACATCAAAATTTTGCCAAGTAAAATTTGCCCATTGCCGAGGCGTGGCGGGTCTGGGATAAATTTATTCCCAGCTTGAAACATTTTTTTGTCCGGGAAAAAGTTGGAGATCAGCTCCATTACCCCTAATAAAGGCAAAAAAGCCAATGAGCCAGCAACAAAATATTTTGAGCGAGCAACAAAATATTTAGGACAACGTACTGCGGCGATTCCGGTATACATTGTAATAGCGCATGTGAAGAATGCCTGGTCTACCTGTAAGCTTATCTTCTTTCCGTATCTGCAGTAAACTGCAAAATGTTCGCAGTTGTTGAAGAAAATATTGTAGCTTGAAGACCCTGGAAGACGAAATTACAAAGATCATTCAAGCGTGTGGTTCATCAAAAGCATACTGTAGCGGTTTACAAATCACGATAAACCATTTGGAAACCAAAGCTCTTAATAAATACTGTCCGGCAAAAAAGTTTTACGGATTTGTTCATTTATTTTTGCGCCTCAAACTACTGTATTTGAAATGTGTACGCTTAAAATGTCGACAAATCAAGAAAAGAACGCTCAGATTTGTCTGGGCTTTTCCCCAAACCAACTTGGCACGCACTTTAGGTAGATGCATCAAGTGGGTATAGCATAAGTAATTTTTCCATTCAGAAGAGTGAGTCAAAACTCGTTTCATATCTTCCAAGCCAATACATATTTTATAAGAAAATCAAGTGGCATATCACGAAAGGGCGACAAATAAAGGCTCAGTAGTTTTTTTTTTTTATGGAAGTGAGTCGCAAGCACTTAAATTACTTCACCGCAGCAATTCAAAAGAATATTGGGTAGTTGTATCCAAAACAAAATTGCTCAATGATATTCAACGTTTGCACTCGAACTTGTCAAATTTCACGGTTCAGATCTGGCTTTGAACATAGATTATACTGTATATTCAAGTTTCCACCAGCTAATGAATTTCCCTTCAAAAGAAGAATTGCTGCAAATTTAAATTCTGTTAGGCTTTCTAAAAGCCTAAATTTATCAATAGAATCAAATTAAAATCCTCTTTTATTTTTATTTCCGAGACAAATCAGTGCGATAACGCATTTGACTAGCGTAAATGCGGAATTTCATGCAGATGGTAACAGTTTTCAAATCTAATTCGAAAATGTTCAACAGTCACTTACCTCTTTTGATGTCCTCACCAGAATCGTTCGATCGCAATTCCGCAAATGCTACCCCCACAATGACGCCGGGTTCTCTTGGACGAAATTCTTGGTCCATTGAGTTGTTGCGTCTCACTTTGTTGCCGTTCATATCATCTTTCAGTACTTTCCTATTACCTCAGTACCTACTTTCCTGTTATCTCTGTACCTTCCCTCTGACCAATTTAACCTGTCCTAACCTAACTTCACCTAACCGCCTCCCATAATCAGTTTCTGCTTTCTTTGGGTTTCTGCTGAAGCTGATTTTGGGAGGCAGTAGGTTTCTGCTGAAACTGATTTTGGGAGGCAGTTAGGTAAAGTTAGGTTATGTTAATTAATAGATGTTTGTTAACCTGACCTAACCTAACTTTACCTAAGCGCCTCCCAAAATCAGTTTAAGCAGAATGCGGAAAAATAGAATTCATAGTTTCTGGTAGGTTATCCTGATTATGAACTCGTCCAAAAGATTTTGTCTGGATGGTAGTGCGGTCTAGGAATGAGGTACTGAGATAACACGAAAGTACCGATCTTTCAACGGCTCGATGCATACGTTTCCGATTCCGTGGGCAGCTTTTTCATACTTGTTGAGCGACTAGCAAGATTAAAAACATCGCTGTCGTGGGGATTAGCTCGATGAAGAACGTATGCAACTTCTTCATCCAGGGATTCGTTGATAGGGTGTAGACGGAAGTCGCGCGGGAAGCCCACGTACACTGCCCAATGCGAATACCTTTGTCGATGGAATTCCACCAAGTCACCAGGAGAAAGTTCGCGCACTAATGCGTCGCATTTAGTTATCCATGTAGGAAAATATATAATCGGCATGATTGCAAATTCTGGAACAAACGGATCATCATGCATTAGGTGTATGTCATCGATGTCGATGTCAAAATGTCTCATCGAACACTTCAACAGATTGAACATGCACGTTCAACATTTTTGAAAAGTTAAAAAGCTCAGCAAGCGCTCTCTGTTTACCCTTCTGCGTTTGATCTTTGGAATCCTTAGAAATCGTAGCCTAAAGCAAAAAAGTTAGGACGGAGCGAGAAACCATAGGCTCGAATTGCTTTTCTGCCTCACCCGCTCCTTCGCCTTCATGTACAAGGGCATCAACATACCTTGTTTGCCCAGCAATTTCAAAAGTTCAACAATGAAAGGGACATAATTATGTTTCCGGCGGATGTTCTCGACTTGCCAACGCCTTCGCTTGTCATTCTCCGTCTGCAATTGCTGCTCCACTTGAGCGATTCGAGACATGATTTCACTGCGTTCACTTTCTTGCATTTCTTCGGAATTCTGAAAATAAAAATGTTCGTCACCATGTATAATGACGTTAAGGCAATGCCGAGGAGACCTTATGATTTTGGATGGTTTTCTACACTGTCTTACCCATCTTTACGTCATTTTTATAACAGTGTTGCTTCGGTATTGGTCTTTAATTGAAACAATTTGTAAAACCTTAAGTAAAGCTTCATTGAATAGATTGCAACGTCGACAAGGTCAGAGACCTAAAAAAATAATTTCGCTGAAAGCGATTATTCGTTACAACAAGATCCGTTGTTTCAAAAGTTTACTGCAGTATGGTGAAAGTATTTTCAACAACTATCATAAAACCTTGTTCAAGGTATACTGAGAAATCTGCTAAACTGCTGGAGGGTGCACAACAGCAGAGAACCGAACAAAAGCCAAAACAACATGTGTAGGTCAGCGTTCTTGGGTTTTCTGAGAAGTTCAGCTGGGTCAATTAGCTTGAATAGGCAAGCTAATACTGTTACATAAGTTCCTTTTCTAGCTACAACATTTTGTGCACTTCATGTTTTGGTACTTTCTATTCTGTGACTCGCTTGTATGTCGCGTAGTCGTTGCTGGATACTCCATCGTCACACTCTTCAAGGATATAAATAAAACGGTACGAGGTTACCTCACCTTTAATTTCTCTCGCAATTCCGTGATCTCCTTCGAAAACCTCGAACACTTGTCCTCTATCACCGCCATGAGGTTGAAATGGATTTCATCCCCTTCAAACCTGCATGAGCCAACGCAAATAATAAGCATACAAAACCATATTCGCGGAAAAAACAAGACGCCAACGAATCTTAATCATATTTTTTCGGCTGCTCAAACCAAAGAAACATTTCCTGGCGAACCTTGGACGCACGATCACTCGCTTCATGATCGGCCAGAGGCTCTTTCCTACTTTTAAATATTCCATTATCTACATTCATTTCACATCATGCTTTTGATTTACCATCGGAGGCTGAAAAATGTAAATGATATAACGCATTAATAATTTTAAAGCTTGCGAATTTTTGGACCATTCCACGTGTGAACACAGAGCATACAAAGGTGTGGATTTGAGGCCAGCTCGATTTATTAATAAAAATGTTTGAAGAAACAGTACCACACTTCAGCATAAATAAATCAACGCACAAAACTCACTCCTTAATTCGTTTTTGTATGATCTCCCGGGCCGAGTTCCACCAGTTCTCGCTGGGTTCGATGGCTCCGTGATCTATGGGGCCCTCCTGCAATCCATCCAACTCGTATAGTCTTCCGCCAAATGGAATGTAACTCACGAAATGAAAAACATCGTCATCTTTTCCTGCTTGTTTCGAGTCCATCTCAAAAATAGATTGCCTGAATAAAAGAAGCCATAAAATTGGATTACAGCTGTAGTATTGAAAATATACTTTAAAATAGCTCTTAATTTTTGATGCAAATAAATCAATATGGCAGTTCTGTACCGTTGGAAATTAGCCAAGGCAAAATGAATACGCATTGAAAAATGGGTGCTTCTTCGATGCTATAACAACCAAATTTATCTGCGTCTACGCGCGAACTTTTTAATAAGACCTTCAAACCAGATTTTCGCCGCCTCGCCCGACTTCACCGAGATTAAACGTATTTACATGCCTAGGCTTGTTTTGAAATGTGACTGTCCCTATAAAAAATAATAGGGTTCTGAAAATGTATGGGCTTACATGCCATTTACAAGACTTCTTCGAGAAAACGATTTATAATGCAGTAATAAAAATATCAGAATCCGCACAATGATCAAAGAGCACGAACAGAGAGACGAGCAAAATATAAAAAGAAGCAGTATTTCTTCCTCAAAGACAAAAAAAGAGCTTCATTTATGTTTCTTTTCCGAAATCCCGTCATTTGATCTTGCTTTAAATCCTGAAGTTTCATAATACTGTACAGGTGGACTCTCGCCAAAACAAAGCGCAGTAGAAAGCTACTCCAATTAAAACTCGAATCTCTGGACTAGAATGCAGCACCATTTTCCTTGCAGCACCATTTTGGTAAAACATGTTAAATGCAAGGATAAGTAAAAACGGAGGAAAAGCCACGTCGATGTATTTAAGTAGGGGTATGTGGCAGACGATAGAAACAGCAGGAACACCAGGATCGTTGTTCATCATGCACCGATTTCCTAGGTTGCATTTAAAAAAGCAACGCAAAATACAATACAGTAATATCATCCAATCTTTTATTGGCGAATCATTCTAGTAACTGACTTTTAGTAACGGACTGATCTCAATTACAAGTCAGCAATGAAGAAGAAAGAGACTCGCGCCTTTTCAAATTTCAACCAAGCCAGACTACTTATTTCTCTGATCATGTTTTATTCACGTAAACGTGTATGAATTTCGAACACCGTACTACGGGCAACGGAACAATGGTTTTGGGTGCAGTGCTTGCATTAAATTTTAAAATTTGCTGATTCTTGATACGGTAAATAATTTACTGAACAGAGGCGACCGTTAATACGCCTGGACACTCGCATTTCTATTGTACTGTACAATAAAATAATCATGCTTCACCTAGCGAACGAGTTGTGGGTCTTCCGAATATTTTCACAATTTGACAACGCCAATCCACGCATTGCTGGGTCTAATGACGCAGAAAATTCTTTGAATTCCGTCAAAGCAGTTCCCAGTTCCAAATTTGGAACATTCAACAAAATGCTCAAAAGAGCTTGAGTGGCGCAGGCATTTTGTATGACCTGAAATGCATTTCGATTATTAAAGGACAGCATCAACTTGAATTTAAAGGACAAAGTACCTGCTTAGCGAAATATATGCTTTCCAAACGAGAATCACTCACAACAGATCCACTGGTTTTGCTTCCTGGATTCCATTTATATAAGAAAACTAAGCCATGAATGGGCCTAAACAAAAATACAATTTTGAAAGCTCATCAAGAATTAACTAACTTCAAGATAGGTATACAGTACTTGATTTGATCGAAATCTTCTTTTTCCAAACTCCAAAGCTCTTCCACCTGTAATCCTTGTACTCCTGAAATAACAAAATTCATGANTACTAAACAAATTTGCCATACGTCAGATTGTTTACTTACGTTGCCGTGCCAAGGGGCCAACGGAAAACATGTTCGTCGTCGATTTCGAGACTATCGTAAATGACAAAAATATCATCCAACATCCCTCCATTTATCCGGAGTCGTCTTGTTAACCACCCATTGTCGCAATCCTCGGAACCCAGTAGAATAACAGCAATGTACTCAAGTTTCAATTCTGATATCCGACTAATCCATCGTAGGGCATCTTCGGCTTTGGGACGAGTGCGACCATTCAAAATCAAGATGACACAGCTTTGTTCCACAGAGACCATTCCATTACTAATAGCAGGTCCAGTCTTGAAAACAAGCTTCCAAGGCGGCATCATCATTTCTCCGCGAAGCCATGTATCATCAACGCGTGTGAGATTTCCGTCGAATATTGATTCCCACACAAATGTTGATAAAGCTGAAATTCCTAGAATTTCCACGGTGTGCCGACATTCCTGCGTCCCAGTGCCTTCATCGCCGAAACTGAGCCAGTATGCAATCATCGCTGAAGCCCCGATCACTGACACAGAAACAAATTTAATCGCCGCATGCATAACTAGAATGGAAACGTGATTATGAAAGGTTCGCCGTGTCACACATGTTCTCCCGTGAGCTTCGTTATTTACTAAATACACTTGCCTAGAGGGCATCCATGACAGTTGTGAATTAAGATCATTCCAAACATTTCAATCGTGTCTGTGTATGTTCCACATTTTATTTGTATTATAAGAGTTTGCGAAACAGAATAAATGTACCATGCAGCTCTAGATATTTAATGAGACTTGTAGAAAATTATTCATTCGTCTTAGATAAAGGTTCAGACATGGAATTCAGGAAAACCAGATTATCTTGGGAAATGATATGAACATGCCTGTTCTATATAAATGTATAGCAGTCCGGAACAGCTACGATCTTATACTTTCAGTACTTGGATTAACGCAAATAGCTAGTGTTGGAAATTTGAATTTAAAAAAAAAATTCAATTTTCAGGAATGACTCACCGCTAAATGTCCCGAAAAAATCAGAAGTTCATATGAGCCTTCAATGCCTCGCCATTTGATATTCTGCCTCTCTTCAGCATTTGTTTTGTCCTCAAGCATCCGTCATGTAATTGTACTGCCACTATCTTCGACGACATCATCTAAAAAAGAAATACTGTTTGTTCATAGTTCATGATGCATCGTTTATTGGTAAGAAAAAAAAAATTTCCTCACTGCATATGGAATAATTCAAAATCCTTTTGTTACAGGATTTGGCTTCTACGGTGACATAATTGAAAAAATTTCGACTTGTTTGAAACATGATTTCATTCGAGCTATGAATCAATTCATTCTTGTATTGTATTTTTAAATGTACTGTACCATCAATTAAGGAGGCGTTATCTGCTGGATATAACTTTATCATTATTTATTTTTCATACAGTTGGAAAAATTAAACTTAGATTACATGTTTGACCCATCCAAGTCGAATTTGGAGGGACCAAAGAATGTTTTACTTCAGTGGTTTCAAAATTAGGGAAGTTAGGGAAACTATAGGGCTGAAGATGCATATTGGGGACCGAAAAAATTGAGTTAGAGAGATTTTTGATTTAGGGAGGTTCAGGCAGTTATTGAACTTCAACATGTATTAAGAGAATACTACAGTTGCACCTCTTCAAGTCAAATTCTAAGGGACCAGCAAAAATTCAGCTCAGGGAGTTTTCAAGTTATAGGGGAACTAGCATTTTTGTGGGGGAAATGAAGAATTAGAAGGTAAAAATGGTGACTGTGTGTTATTTTTGACTGCTTGGTGAATGAGTGCTATTGATGCTAAACTTGGAGAAAGCAAATGTTCATTTGCCCAACTAAGTCAATCATTTACTTCTAGAAAGCATCAAGTTATATTCGTTATTGTGTTTCTCTTGCCTGCTAGGCTCCTCAAATTGATAGCTCAAAGGCTTCCAGAAAATATTAATTACGGAGGTCTGATGGGGCGAATCAGGAATGTTATGCTATTATTTTGTGAGAGTTGAAAAATTTCGAGGCAACGGTCAATATTTTAATTTTTGATAAATCTCTACATCAAAAACCTCTTTGTAACCACTAGCAGCAGCAAAACTTCACAGAACAAATCATGGCATCTAAGCATGTGTCTATACTACAGTTGCTGAGTTCAACAGTTACATTTGCAGGCAATTGATTGTGTGGAAACAAGAGGTGAATATAAATAAATATTTTATGCATTCATTTTTTGTTCAATAAATATCAGTATTTATTTATGAAATTTATTACTAAAAAGCCGTTCATGTAAAATTTATATTTACTGCTTTGTCTGCTTACAATAAATTTCTATCAAATTTAACCAAAAGCACAGTCAATTGGAGTCTGCTGGTTCATAGGAGTTATATTCTCTATTGAAACCTTGAAAAATCCGGTTTACCAATCCATTATAAGTACACTATATCATCCATCAAGTATAGTAATGACCTGGAATCTAATGACGGAATAGGATCATAAATATGACACCAGCAAAGATTCTTTCGGCGACAAACCCACTTTATTCAGTTAACTCGTATATTTTAGATACGGGATTTGATCATCATAATGATATGCTGGTAAATTAATTAAATTGTAATGAATGCTAATCGCGTGGAATCAGCGTGTAAACAAAAATCAGGGGTAAAAGACTTCGAATAGCGCATTCCCTCGATGCTATATACAATTGCAAGTCACGCAAATCAACTCAATTGCTTACTCGTGTAAAACTCTATGATTCGAAACTAGTATGGATTTCACCGTTAAGATATCAACCATAGACAGCGTGGAATTGAACGTTCTTCCTCGGCAAAAATCAAGTTGGCAAAAAGTTGTGCCAACTAAAACTGGTGCATGGTGCCACCGAATATACTTCGACTGCCAGCAGCCGACGAAGGATGTCGGGTGCAGCAGAGACGACCCGCCCCTTTTTGTGGTTCGCTGAATCTGAGCATACGCAAATGAGAACATAGCCCCAATAAGTTCTGCAGTGCTGGGGGAGGAATCAAACTCGGTCGATCACAGTTCAGTGAAGGTATATGAATATACGTGGCTAGCATGAATAAGCGCCGGCTGACATTGCATAGTGTGTGGTACTGTCTACGAAACCCCATTTCATGTGTGATTTTATTGCGTATATATCGATTACTATGAATTCAATTGACAGTTTCGATAGGTGGACTATCTCAGCAAAGAAATTCAAGGGACCAGAAATAATTTGTTGTAGAGAGACAACCCCTATACAGTATATAACATCGAGATATAGAACCTAATGATACTGTACCAACAACCACAAAATTTATATTAGAAGAAAAAATTGTCAAGATTTTGAGAAGAGAGAGAGCGTCCACCTGCGCGTGTGTCATTTAATGCTTTTGAAGACTTACGATCTCTTTAAGAAAAGGACAAATTCTACTGCTGAGTTTCAAGCGTTTCTTTCGCCAGGAATATAACATGCTTCACTCATGAATATATGTGGAGTCGCATATGAAATGGCCTGAATTTTATACTGTACATAGAAAGAAGGTTTCTTGCGTTAGGCACGTGTTATATGAGGTACGTTATGTCCCACACGAATTTACACTATACAATAAAAATGTTTGAACCGTTTTAACGCTGACGAGCGGCAAAAAAGCTCGTACTGCACATCAATCAATCAATCAGCTATAGCTCTTGAAAATGCTGACAGCCGCATAAAGTCGCAGAATTTTCTGAATTTTCCCGAAGATGATTAGTTTGTTATAAGAAAAAAGCAGAGTGCACTATGACAATTTCTATGGTCCTACGTCAGTGTAAATGCTGGATATGCCGTCTCATTTTTACAGTACATTACAATACTGCAGTACAATACAGTACATTTGAATCCATTACGGACGCGATGCATCCGAAAACTCGGCGATTTTCTCAAAAACATCTTTGATTCCTAATGGTTGATTTTTGAGCATTGCAATACAGTACATACTACAGGTACTGTACAATAAAGTAGTTTCGAATCGCCGAACTTATTGATTTGGATCAGCGTCAACAGGGCTGTTTAGTTTTACTTACAGTGATTTTTTTCACAAAACTGACTTGACGAAAAATACTGAATTTATTTGACGACCCTGCTGATCGAATTCTTCGAAGAAAGACGCGACGAAAATATCACATTTACGCGAATCGTCGACACGTCGTCATTCCTAGGTACGAGTCCTACCTGATCAACTTCTGTTTATTTTGGAACTACGCGGCGAAGATTTCCCTCAGGTTGGTTTTCTTTCAGGATACGCGATTCCCATCAAAATATTGCTTAATACTTCGCGAATAACAGAAGCAGAAACAGAAGAGAACAGAATAAGTATTTTCAGAGTATAACGCAGATAAAAAGTGATCAGTTACACATTGAAAATTCGGACGAGTTTATTTTCCAGAAATGTCTCCCTATTATTTTGCTCATCAAGTGGAGTACGGCATCACCAATTCTTGTCTTTTAACGTCGTCTCTTCAAGTGAACATGAGATTTAGCGGGGACACTCAGGATTGGTCTCTTTAACTATTCGTCTACGAAGTCTATACAGTATTATTTTTATACTTCATGAAAAAGCACAAAAATTACCGCGATTTCCTCACATAATTGAAATTTCACCGTATTTTTCGTCCATGAGGAATACTTTATTATAAAAAAAAAGTTACAACCAAAATTGAAAGCATCGGAGAGCATCTTCAAAATTGTTTTCCTCTGCGTGGGTCTTCGTAATATTACATTTAAAAAATCAACCATTTCTGCTTGCACGGGAAATTTCTCTCATCAAGAGAAAATATAGTCAACAGGATGCCCCCGCGAAGAATTTTACTAGAAGATAGTACCATACTGCAGTTTATTTGAATTTGTCAATGCTGGTGGACTTGATGTTACAAATTTTTCAATAGAGTTCTCGACGTGAGTGACAATATGTGAGGCAAGTGAGAGTGCATGTCGTTGGAGTCGCAAAAACTCAGTTTTAATTTGAGGGAATAAAAAAGTTAGGTACGGTTTTGAATGCATCGTATCTTGCTCGGTTTAACGGATTACGGTCACTTCTTCGTTTACTTCGAGTTCAATTGCGAGCTGTTTGGTATCTCCTTCAATAGTTTGAACACGTGAGAAAGTTTCATTTACAGTGATTCCTGTATAAAACTAATCCCATGGTTTCACGCAACCTTAAATATCGTAAAATATCAACGATAAATATGGTAATTCTTGTGAACTTGGAAAAATTGTCTGACCACGATCATTCATCGTTGTTTCAGGCAGCGAAAGAACTAACCAAGGCCAAAGAAGGAAATACCTCAGTTTGTTAAATCAAAGACACAGAAATGTAAAGTACAAAACAAGTAGCGATTAACTGTTGAAAAATCCACACAATACCGTAATTCTGTGGGTGAAAGTTGTGAAACACCCTGCGATCGACCAAATGAATATTAATTCCCGGATTATTGCTCATTTACTTCGGTCTTAGTTTGAAATGAATGCTTTTTTTCAACCCATGAAGTACAGCATAATTTTCCTTCCGCAATTTTCTCCTCAAAATGATTATTTAACGGAGCTTAGTCACTTTCTGCACGCACATATCCGTCGAACCAGACGCATAATTTGAGGGGAGCACAAAGAAATAATCGACACTTCATAACCCTTTGGTGAAGGGCATTGCTTTAAAATATGCTTGGAGTTTTTATGAGATGGAGCACAAAAAAAGAATAGGCCTTTCAGACCAGCTGGAAGTTATAAGCATGAACATTTGAGGAAACATTAAAATTTTGACTGAAAATTTTAAAATGTACGTAAGTGTCGGGTAGAACCTTTCCAAATAAAAAAAACATGAAATCTTACCTCAAGTGTATTGATTGCTCTTAAATCAGAGGAATGGGAATTATCTTGACGAGCCCGCATACGAAGGTTGCGTGAAACCATGAGATTATTTTTATACAGGAATTATGTGGAGACCCATGAATAAATCGTGTTGTATCTTAATCTTTGGGATAAAAGCAATATGATGCACTTATACAGTATCAGCATAAAGTTTCCCTCATTACTTTATTTAAAACAAAAATGTATCGCTTCAAGAAGGTATCGTTCGTAAGACTTGTATGTGTCAAGGTGTGGCCCTTCAGGCTTCAGCAGTCTAAATAACCAACAATCAGAGAAAATAATACAGTATGAACAATTTTTACAGTATTTTCTATTTGAAGTTCAGAATCAGCGTTTGCACAAAATTACCACACACACCAAAACTTTCCCTGACATTGAACATTCAAGAGATTTCATAAGTTTAAAAAAAACCAACAAATTTCTGGAATGCCAGCAGAAACGCAATTGAATTTTTTCTCTCGTCAAATTGCATTTTTTTGCAATGATGAATGGGGATTTAAAAAAATCAATTTTTACTTTTGTACAGTCTTTCACGACATTCATTGATTCACTATACGCAAATGATAGCGGAAGAACGTGTCTTTTTCATTGGATGAAATTTGTCAGCTTTAGAAGCACGAACGCACTTCAAATGCCCGCGAAATATTTGCGATCGGGGTACATTTTCCAATTTCGCATTTAAATTCTTCGTAGTAAGATTTTCCTTCTGGAACTGCGTTCAAATCTGCATTTCAAATTCAAATTAGAGTTCAACACTCATCCTTGAACATGAATTAGCGATGAAGCAATATGAATTCTAGAATCTTCGGAAAATTACTTAACTTTTCTCAAAAATGCTGCTGCGACTTCAAAAAATTTACTTTCATACAAAATTAAATTACTGCAAACTTTATATGAGGGTTCTAACAAAAGTTTTCGGAGTAGAAATATAAATGGCATCTAACCGAGATGAAAAAAATTATTCTTTGGGGAAAACATATTCTTTGGCACAAAAAAATCAGCCCTGTTTGACAAATTTTTTTAATGTTTTGCACCCTATTCACCCTGGCAGAGTTTTGCTCTCAACTCAAAAGATGAGGCGCCCTTCCTGCAGTTGTGTTTTTTTTTTTTTTAGCCCAGCTTTTCCCTCAGAATTCTTGAAATCAACAAGGCATTAACTCCAAGGGTTGCCTCAGGTCTTTCAAGGTAATTTTGCCATTTTCATCATGATGATGGCTGTTGGTGAAAATGGCGGAATTACATTGAAAGACCTGGAGGCAACCCTTGGAATTAATGCCACGTTGATTTCTAGAATTCTGAGGGGAAAGCTGGGCTACAACAACAAAATCTGCAGGAAGGGTGCATCATTTTTTGAGTGGAGAGCAAAACTCTGCCAGGGTGCAGAGGGTGCAAAACATTAAAAAAAATTGTCAAACAGGGCTGATTTTTTGTGCCAAAGAATATGTTTTCCCTAAAGAATAATTTTTTTCAGCTCAATTAGACGCCATTTTTTTATATTCCGAGAACTTTGTTAGAACCCTCGTACATCAGGCATGCCTCGTTTTTGCATCGACGTGCGTTCCGAATTTTGCACAATAATAATATGCAGTGTCGCCAATGTGTGGCTTTCGCGTGGTACGGATAGATGCGGAATAATTTGCTCATAACCAACTTTTGCCCGTTTTTCTTACAGTATTTCTTCTCTCCAGAGCACACATGTGAATCATCCTCACGGTTTCCAGCGAAGTGTATTTCTTGGCGAATACTATAATTGTGATCATATAGCTCGTAATTCATGTTCCACGACATTATATTCTAAAATGTATCACGGGATGCGATAAGTGTGTCAAATGAACACCATTCAAACTGATACTCAATAATGAGCTGAACCTTTGTTTGCTTAAAACATAATACAGCATCTACATGTACGCCAGTAGAACAGAACAGCTAGCCCTTCGCATTCTTGAAACTATAATAAAACGGCAATGATATGCACTGCTCTTTTCGTTTGCTTGAAAAGTGATTCGGTATAGCCAAAGTATTTTGAACAACTTGCAGCAATTTTCTCTTTCACGTCGACAGAGTATTGGTAATTTTTACTGCACATAGTAAAGTATCTGAAATTCAACGTGATGTGTGAACCTTTTTCTTGTGGCGATCACGAACATCTCTAGACAAACATCCAATACAAAGATGAATCGTGCTGAAGCAACACAATAAGATAAACATCAGGAAATTAACTGAAAATAAAGAGAGAAATAAAATTGCACAGAACTCAATGGAAGCAACACATATTTTCAAGCAAAGTACTGTACAATACTGTATTCTAAAACATATATAAAGAATACAGAGAGTCAAGTCAGCGGTGGCCATTGGGTTGTGCCCCTAACATTATTCGTGCCTTTACTTATTCACGTCATTTATGATAAATTTCCATTACCCGATATGGCCGAAAATATTTTCATAGCCAAAAAATCACCAAATAACTTACAGTTTCTCATCAAGATTTGACTGTCAGTTCGGGGAATTTCTTCACGCGTTCAAAACTCATCCAATATATTGTACAGGATAATCTTATTTCTTATTTTCTGTTTTCCTCAGGAAGAGAAGTTCCGCAAAGAAATCGTCGATTTATTCCGGACGAAAACAAGAACAGAACAGCTAGCCCTTTGCATTCTTGAAACGATAATAAAACGGCAATGATATGCACTGCTCTTTTCGTTTGCTTGAAAAGTGATTCGGTATAGCCAAAGTATTTTGAACAACTTGCAGCAATTTTCTCTTTCACTTCGACAGAGTATTGGTAATTTTTACTGCACATAGTAAAGTATCTTAAATTCAACGTGATGTGTGAACCTTTTTTTGTGGCGATCACGAAAATCTCTGGACAAACATCCAATACAAAGATGAATCGTGTTGAAGCAACACAATAAGATAAACATCAGGAAATTAACTGAAAATAAAGAGAGAAATACAATTGTACAGAACTCAATGGAAGCAACACATATTTTCAAGCAAAGTACTATACAATACTGTATTCTAAAACATCTATACAGAATACAGAGAGTCAAGTCAGCGGTGGCCATTGGGTTGTGCCCCTAACATTATTCGTGCCTTTATTTATTCACGTCGTTTTTTATAAATTTCCATAACCCGAAATGGCCGAAAATATTTTCATAGCCAAAAAATCACCAAATAACTTACAGTTTCTCATCAAGATTTGACTGTCAGTTCGGGGAATTTCTTCACGCGTTCAAAACTCATCCAATATATTGTACAGGATAATCTTATTTCTTATTTTCTGTTTTCCTCAGGAAGAGAAGTTCCGCAAAGAAATCGTCGATTTATTCCGGACGAAAACATCGCGGCGTTTCAAAGTGATGAAAAAATAAGATCATAGGAAAGTTCGGGAGTGTCAACAATGAGACGATACGGACAATGGTATTCTTCGCGCTTCGCCTCACAGTCTATTATAACTATGATGTGGATTCGACCAAAAATGAACCTCGCACTTCCAAGTGATCTGATTTGCATCCAGTGTTACGTGTCGTAAAAACGCTGTTAAGTGAAGAAACATGACGGGACTTGTGCTGTCAACAGAGCATCAGCACGGAGACAATCCGGAAAGCACAGATACTTGCGCAAACACTCACCCCCAGCATCCACCAACGCGATTCGATTCCATGCCTTTCAAGACGATCGTTGCAGTATTCGACAAGCTTCCACTTCACGACGCCTTGGCATTCATCAACGCATTTCCCGCGCACAACGTCACATGGTCCAGCTCACCGCAACTCTGGGAAAACATCATTATTTCCAACGCGTGCATAGAAAACCTCCGGGCTGAGCAATTCTTCGCTGTTATCTCGCAACACGTAAAACACGTCACAGTCCGAGCGCCGCAAGGCAAATTCATTCCGGGCAAGTTGGAGTTCTTTCTCGATGCCATGTTCCGTCACAAGACCCGAGAGGGTTTCTCTGTGCACATAGAGAGCAATCGCGCCAGCGCGGGTGTGCGTAAGTATCTGACGCTCAAGGCCCCGCCATGTTGGGTGGCAAGTTGCAGGCGACGCCCTCTATCGTTGCCTTCTCCCGCTTGGAAGCTGGGCACACTGAAGCTCAAGCACCGTCACGTGGATTTTAAAACTTGGGCGCGACTCACGCCTTTGATAAACACCCTCTTTGCCCGTGATTCGGTTCTGCACAGGGTGCATTTTTGGAGAGACTTTTCCAGGTAATAATTCAACTCGAACAACAACAACATGAAAAACAACCACCGAGTCTGTGATTTATCTTTTTGCTATGCTTATCATCTCAGAAAAACTCATTTCAAATGAGGGTGGACCAAAATTTCTTGGAGCGTTCTCTTATCAAAATCTAGGCAGGTGATGGAATTTCTCTAGAAATAAAGTCAGGGACCTGAAAATATATGGTCAAAGAGAGACTTTTGTTTCAAGAACCATTATATCACAATGGTTATATCACAGGTTGACTAATATACAGTACTAAACAAAAATCAGATAAACCAGAGGAGAATTGTTGTAAAAAGGTGTAGAATGTAGATAGCCATGCAGTACAATTAGAGAACCGTTGGAGAACTCTATGAGACTAACCAATTCATTCTACAGGAAGCATTATTGTGGAATATAAAATTTTACAGAGGGTCTTTATACCTGTACTACCATTTTTTGACAAGAGGCCCAACTATAAAAGTAAATGGCAAATTAGAAGCTCCCAAATCAATTTTAAGTTGATTCCATTGGCAAAAGTTATGGCTGCTATGCATATATTTTGACGGGGTGGGGGACGCTAACACCAGGAAAAATTCTACGTTAGAAGCAAATCTTTAAAATATGGAAAGCCGAATTTGTTCACAAAGATTATTCAGATAATCCATAAATGACGCTTGAAAAATTGGGGATGTCCTATATAACTTCAAAATTTAATCATATTTCGGATGAGCAAGCATCATGTACGATTGACGATATTGGGATTAAATATGTATTTTTGCTCACACTATTTAAAAATACATTGAATTACAGGTTTATACTCTTCTTCAAATTGAGTTCCATTTTTTCGATATAAGCGATGACGTCTCTGATGATGTGACAAGCCATGTTCGTTAGAGTGGCGTACAGTACTGTACTGCATACTTTTTCCAGTTTGAGGGTCCTGGACTTGTCACGTTGCGCAGCAGAGCGCGAAAGTGTTGCGCGCGGGATCTACAGCATGTACTGCTCCGCGGGGTACCCGAGGAACCTGGAGTACTTTTACGCCGAGGAGTGCGAGAACGACGTTCTCATGGCTCTGGGAGTGTTTTACCCCATCAAGTGTTACTTCCACGAGTACGTTTGCGGCGGGAGTCCTTGGTTGTTGGAAGAAAACGAAAAGCCGCTGGAACTTCCAGTTCCTCACCAGGTATTCGATGTGATGTGAGGATAGAATTGCTGTCTGTCATTTTAACTTTATCCGGGGGAAATAAGTTGAGATCCACATCTTTTGGTTTCACAGAAATAATGGTGAGCATCCGAGCAGGAACGGATAAAATGAAGTTATAAAAACGTCATTATAAAAATAATTATTATAATACAAATACAGTAAATACTGTACTGGTGTACATACATCAGTATCACCATAAATGCACTAAAAGTGAAAAAAGGAATCAAAATTATCTTTGTGGAAGGTGCTGAAAGTTTTCCTCAATATATATAAGGGTCAAAATATTCAAAGGAAACGTTTATATGGCGCTTTTATATCAGGGAAATAACTCAGAAAAGTACATTCATCACTTGATTCATAGAGAGGCCGTGAAACTGAAAATATATGTAAGAACTTTTTGGAACAGATCTTGCCATAAAATAAAGCATTCCTTTAATGTTCCTGCAGTAAAGCATGATTTTTAATAAAGAAAGTTTCTTCAGCTTTTTATGAATTACCTGACTTTTTGAACAAGATTTTACCTTTATCAGTAAAAACAAAATTGCATAACACTAATATCGTACCATACCAGTGAAAACATCAGGAAAAAGGAAAGATGAGCAATTCCACAGAACATTTTTTACAGAATTCTAATTTGTAAAGCTTTTTGAAGCATATGAAACTGCATAATACCGTATATAAGACTTTATTAAAGTACTGTACCGTAATACAGTATACTAATAATACAGGTGTGCTCAATTTAACTTACTCATATATTGTATATATGAGCCAATAATCCACTAATACTGTACACTGATGTGTGCAGGATTGCCGTCACATACTGTACGTTTGGAATGAGGGCGTTTAGTGTAAGCAAAACTTTATCTGTCCAACAAAATTTAAATTTTACATCAGTATTATGATATTCATAATTATACACATGCATATGTCTATAAAATAAGCTACTTGCTGTATATTCATCTGAATATACAGTATACAGTATATAAAGCTCACCGCCACCGATTATTTCCTTGCGCTATACTATATATGAAATGCATCAAATCAATTCAGCAACACAACTACGATGAGAATCCTCAAATTTATTTGAATCGAATAAGAATGAATAATTTTTTAACTAATGACTCATTTTCTTGAATGGCGGATTTTGATGCTGCTTAATCTCTCCTATAAACGGAGCAGCACCTCGTGCGTCTTTTCATAGGCTTCAATAAGAAATACTTAACGCAATAAGAAACGTGCGACAGTATCTTAATAATAGCACGCAAAATTGTCCGAGTTTAGTGAGCATTTTCAGAAGAAATTATTCGAAAGAAAAAAAGTCGTACGTGATATAGATATTTACCAGGCATTATACAGTACAGTACTGTACTCAATGTCTCAATCATTGCCAATATTTGGACGACTACTACTGTATACACAAGTATCTATAGCGCACACATATAGATTTCAGGAATAATTTTTATCCTTCATTACCGCGAATTCTACAGAAATAGCATTATATTCTCGAATATCCGAATGAAAAATTTGTCGGCACTCGACTCGCTGCGAATGTTTGGCATTCCTCATCGGCTATGCATGAAGCAAAATCATATGCACCATGCACAGATCCCACATTCCCGTTCGAAACTAAAAAAAAATTGGGTCACTTATTGCGTCGTCTGCGCGGTCTGTGGATGTATTTTAGTACTGCAGAACATGCAGACACAGCACATGCATAGACCTGGCAAATACAGTGGCCCCTGCCTAACAGACCTCCTGTGCAAGGGATTTTTGCCAAACAGACCAGCTCTGCAGGCAGTTTTTCCTCCTGCCAAACAGACAAAATCCACCAAACAGACTTCTTTTGGTTTAAAATTAGTGTTGAAAATTGGAATTTTTAATATACTGTAATTGAATTTGTGTAAAGGACTTTTTGTCTAACAAAGACTAGCCCATTGAACGAATAAAGTCCATTAGACGGGGGTTGACTGTATCCTGTATGGTGGTACTGTATGTAAAAGGAAATGCTGCGCTCACAACATGTTTTCTGGCATGCAGATTTTCCGCAAAACGAACACGGTGTCGGTTGCAGGGTGCCGCGGTTTCGACGACGAGTGTTGCACTTTGCTAGCAGAAGAATATGCTCCGAACCTCCGCCACGTCAACTTCTCCGGTTCCGGAATATCACCGCACAGAGCGGAGCAATTCCGCACAGAGCGCCCAAATGTCGACGTTATCTACGGGGCTTTTCCTGTGCGCAGTCCTCGTACCTCTGGAAAGATAATCTGAATGATTTTTTTTGCTTTATACAGTAGCTGAAAAATGTAGCTATATAAATGAATAAAAATTGACGATGGAAGACCAAGATGTACAGAGCTTGTGAAACAGGACTTCCTGTGATGTAAGGAATCGAGAATAATTTTTATATTTTTTTTATAATTTTCCAAAGGTTGAACCTATGTATTAGCTGTCTTTACTTCTATAATCTACACCCTCCTGCCTACCATCCACGCAAATTTCAAAATTCTGGGTTCATAACTGGGATGCTTTCCAGGGCCAAGTTCAACGTGATTATCTCCCAGTATTGTCGGAAGAGCAGAATGAAAAGTAACGTTGATGACTATACAAAACTACCAATGAATTGGTTCCCACGTACAGTACTGTATCGTACCATCTTTCCATGACTTCGATATCCACTGTTCTGTTGGGGTAAAATTTTGCGTCAGAATAAAATTTTTAGGTAGAAAGCTCTCCTGCTAGCATCTCAACATGAAAGAAAGTCTCCTTTGAAAATGCGACATAATCAAGATGTGAGGAGAATAGAAAATGCACATCACTTTAAAGCATTTCCATTTACAGTATACGAGGTCGATCATCAACAGCAAGCAAGCATGTTGCTCACTATGCAGTCATCACTGGTATTTAATAAATAAACAAGAATAATTCCGAATACTTTATTTAAAAAAAAATCATCGAAGTTGATCAAAATCTCACGGGAGACCAAACACACGATTTCAAAAGAAGCTCACTTCAAAACTTAACGTAATTCAACGCACTGACTCTTCAACTCAAGTATAAAACGAGGAAAATACTTTCATGCGAACCAGGTCAGTTCGAAACCAGGGACGAATCAATTTTTTTTAGAAATCGCCATTTCAGCGAGTTTCGACTGGAAAGTGCCGAGATACGAAAATATTCTCCAACAATCATCGACGTCTTTCAATTTCTGATAAAGCTCAACAGCCGCATCAATAGGCCGTATCATATCTTTCGCCTCAGCCAGTTGGACCAAGGACTCAACGAATGCACTTTCTGGCCTCTTTTCATTAGCAACCGAAGATTCGTGATCCGATTTTTCTTCAACAACTTCCATGGATTCGACGGACGAGGTTGAGCTTAGCTTCGGAGGATCTGGAATGTCGAAGTCGGCTTCTTCCTGTTCTTGTTCCAAAGCCAGTTTCCATTTTCGTATTCCTTCTCGAACGGTGGTGAGCACTCCGGCCGTTTTTCCAGCAATCGGTAGAGATTTTAGCTGGAATTTCTTCAGAGCGCAGAAGTCTCCTATCGTCTTCACGCCCATGTCGTCGAGCTTATCGCCAAATGTCTCCACCCTGCAAACATCAATAGAACTTAGTCAACTTAAAACAAAATGTTCAGATATTGAGAATACATTCTGAGTTGAGAGTGCAAATGGACAAACAGGACGCAATTTGACATCTTAAAGCATTTCTGATGGCAGTTCTTCTCGAATTCTGTCATGATTTAACTAAAGCATTCTGAATTGCACGACGAGGAGGTTTCCCAGAAGTCGAACGAATTTTTGAATTGCAATTTTTGTTCGGATGAAGCTCAACTTCCAGAAAAACTGCATACTGTACATTTATTTAAACTTGACCCCTTTCCACGCAGGTGAAGATGAAAAACAGGAATATGTGAACCAGGAAAGCAGAATTTGAAAGACTTCCGCAGAACAGAGTGCGTGTCTTACTTCGTACGCATCTTGACATGTCAGAAAATAAATTAATGTAACAAATATTCATAGTTTAACTTTTGCAGTAATGGCTACTCTGATTCGGTAATTTCTGGGTGAGAATGACATCTTCGGCGATTCGCCACATGAAAGAGATGAAAAATGGTCATGAAAACTTGCTTTTTTTGAATGTTTCGGTTGAGAACCTTGGGAAGTTGCATAAAAGTCTCAGGGCGAAACACGTCGATTAGGAATAGGACCATCAGCAAAGAATAGCACGAGATTTCACAACATTTTTTTTTTATGCTCGCAATATCGTGAAGATTACCGAAAACAGACAAGATTCCCGTCCGTGGCGTAAATAACGTAAGTTGGGAATCAGTCGGACTTTCCAAAATGCGTTTCGATAGGGCATGCTTGAGCATGAAGCTGCATTATCTTCTGGTATCCTACTAGCTTTTTTTTCAACTAACGGAAATCAAGCTTTTTCCTCTACTGTAAAAATGGAATGAAATTCTCCTATAAGTTTAAATTCGATGGAAATTCATCGTACTTATCACAAAAGAAAAATATATCATACGAAATTCATAGAAAACTCACCACGTCGGAGGTGTCAGGAATTTCAGAAGACTGGTCACTGACTGCTCAGAATCGATCAACGTGGAATCTACTATCTCGTCCTCTTCCCCTTGGATCGAAGGTTCGATTGGAGTATCTTCGTAAACAACTGTCGGATTTTCCACATGATCACCTGATGCATTCTCTTGAGATTCGGCGACTGATTGAGCAGATTCCGACGACGCAATCTGCTTAAAAACGGCTTCCTCGACAACAGGGTTGAAACTCACTCGTCCTTTCTTGTTCTAAGAAAAAAATATTATCAGAAACGTGTCGAGAAGTACAATTCAATCGAAGCATTCATCGGTGCGAAGAGGACCTTGGAAAAGTACAGTGGTACATCGGCTAATCGGCATGATTCTCTCCAGTCCAGGAGTACGCACATTCCATGGAAAGGACACAGAGTACTGTAACGTTAAACTTTAACGAAAAGGGCCATCGGTTCCAATCAACTTTTTCCAGGCCAAAAAAAAGAAAAATAGCAAAATTGGGCTTTCAGCCAAAGCGATTAATTTTTGAAGACACTAAGTCCATTAACTATCCACTGGAGTTGGGTTTAACGGGTCATACCTGATTCGAGGTAGTTTTTTCTACGTTTTTCAATATGCCCTCCAATGCTTCGCCGGGAACTTCTTTTTCCTTAGGACTTTCCTCTTCTTCAACGGGTTGATCTGGGGATGGATTCGCACCGTTCGATTCAATGGCACAAAAATTGATCTTTTCGGTTTTCTCGGCGCGAGCTCGCTTCTCCCAGGCTGGGTCAGAATTAAACCGTTGGATTGATCTTGAAGACCTCTTCGGAGATCTCTTGAGGATTTCCTGGGAGTCTAACACAACATCCTCTTCATCCATTGATGGCAGGGGCTGAGAAACGGCGATTTTCAGTTTCAGCTTTGAGACCTTTTCAGCGGAATGACTGGAATCCTGGAATGAAAGAATATGAATCGTAACAGCGTTAAAAAAAATATGGAACTCTTTCCTACAGCAGAAAAGACAACAAAGATCAACACACACTGACGTATCTTTTCGCCCATTCAAGCTGTGTCGTCGGAGTAATTATTTCGTTAGGTATCGATGGAAGCTTTCGTACGCTTCTCTTATCTTCTATCACAGTTCGAAACACTAGACGGAATTGAACTTTTTTGTTGACGAGAAAAACTCGATATCCGAAGAAAATCATTGCAGAGGTTGCAGAAATACTACTCAGTAGGTGACCAAACCAGGGTTTTACAAAAATCTTCCCAACAAATCATAATAAAATTACCAAACGAAATCTCGCGGCCATCTCAGAATTCAGGAATTTCAAGTCCCCCGGCCGAACTTGCGCTCCCTTTTTTCCGCTCAATTCTTAAGGGCAATACACACAGTGGGCCAGAAAAAAAAGCCGAATATTGAAATATTACGATGCATGAGCAATCGGAACGCCTAATTTCACTCATCTACCACAAGACGCAACCCTCAGGGAGGCATTTACATAGTATATGAACGGGGAAAACTTTCAATATGTCACTTGGACGTAAGCTGATGAAAACCATCCACTCGTCGAACAATCACCACAGATGAGACTGTTTCTCGTGACCCACACAGAAATAAAAATAATCATTCAAAACTCACTGAAGGACATTTTCGTTTCTTTGCTGCTCTGTCGAAACGTTTCGGCTCTGCCGGCTTCCGCGACTGTTTCCCTTTCTTCTCAACAATAACAACCTTCTCAAAAATACAATCATCTCCGTCTGAAGCTTCATCAGGTAATGATGCATCCGCTTCCTGTTTGGCTTGTATCGTAAGAGGACTCGACCTCGCATATTCGTCCTCAAACTCATCAAATGGTTTAGCAGACATGGATACGGATTTTTTAGCGTCACCGCCTTCTTGCACAGAGTCAGAGTCCAAATATCCCGGCTGCATTGACTGCTGGGACAAATCACAATACATCGCCGGTATGTCGCATTTTCTGGCTGAGAGAACTTCTTTTTGATGCTCCGTTAAAGGACCTCGACGATTTCTCAGAGGAGTGTTGATCACAACGAAGTTCTGAAATAAACAAACAAATACTTTACACTAATTCCCGACGGACTGTAAACCGAAATCCTGAAATTCAAGGATAGCTTGTTCGACATTGGTTAGAGGTCCGCCAAGAAAACAATAAAAGAAAAAAATTCGTCGCATGCATAATTTTAGAAATATTGAGAAGTATTCACTACATTTACACAAGTACCACGCGCATCTTACTTCAAAAAAACAATTAGCAGTTTTTTTTTTTTTTTACAAAAAATTTGATTTTAATAAAATAAGTAAAATGCTTGTATAGTGAGGGGGGTGGGGTGACATTTTCACCACAATTCCAGAAAGAAAAAAAACTAAGGTGCACGTGGTACTTGAGTAAAGACGGTACTGAAGCGCACTACTGTACAGTCAAACATTGATTTAGTACCATCATATAGTTAGGGTAGAAGACTAGTGAAGGTTAATCAATCTCTTAGTAGTAAGTAAACAGAATATGAATATATGTGTATCTAATCCCCTAGACCAATTGTCATCATTATTGGGGGCTTGTCCGAATTGGACTGTTATCCCTCTAACCGTTACATGAGCTACAAACTGCTCACACTCAACATACTTCAACACATTGCTTGTTGCTACAATGTCACACCCACTGGCCGAAAACAGGACCTCATTGCCAGTCTTTGTGCCTTTGACATGACTGATCCAGATGCATCTACACTCCTGCCACATACCACACCGGCCTCAGTCTGGGCCCTTCATGAAGAAGACCGCATCAACCTTTTTTTAGATGGCCAGCACATCCGTTATACTGCCAACATGACTTTTGCGCAGAAACTCAACCTCCTGGCCCAGGTACCTGGTCTGACTCCTGTTAATGCACTTGCAGTTGCTCAGCCCCAACACAGCATGGCCAGGGTAGAGCTTTGTCTTGCAAAACAACCCTTGGAGGAACTTATCGAGGATTTTTTGGAATGTGCCAAAGCCCATTTCCTGCTGTGCCAACCAACAGACCTGGATGCAATCAATCTCCTCATGAATGCAGCTCAACCACCAGTTGCATGTTTCATTTCTACACAACTCAATGCAGGTACAACCACTCTCAACACCATGCTCCAAAATGTCCAGCTATGCTTTGCTCCTAATCGTTTTGAATACTACGAGCAACTTTTCAAGTACCATATGACTCCCACCACATCCATCATGGATGCTGCTCATGACCTCCGCTGCTTACTCTTGGGCTACCTCCCCATCCCTCCTGAAAACCTCCAGCAACATGACACCATTCTAACAGCCCTGGTCATTGGACGCCTCACTGACATAATTCCCAGCCATGTTGCCACCCGTCTCAAGTCTGACATCCTTGACCAAGGCACTCTCTCCTGGGATGAAACTCTGCAGCTGGCTAACAACCTGATGGTCACCCCTACTTGGCTACCAACCATCCACCCTAGCCGGACTCCTTGCAACCAGCTTCATTGCAAGATGCATGGCTCCTGTGGACATTCTGATGCTCAATGCTGTCAAAAAACCAAAGGTGGCTGTCCCACAGATAAAACCAGCCTGCAATGTTTCCAGTGCTTCCAAACCGGTCACAGTGCCAGTGACTGTCCTCTAAAGTCCAAACCAGGTTGGATTAATGGGGTCCAACCTTGGTACATCAATTCACCCCATTCCACTTACTGGCCCTGACAACCAATGCTACCCTGCTCATGTGGACACACAGGCTACCTTGTCCACTGTGCCACCTCACATTGCCCAGCAGTGGGCTTCTGCAGGTTCCCATTGTATGAAGTGCACACAGAACAGTCACTTTGCCAATGGAATGTCCTTCACCACCACTGAGACCATCACAGCAAACTTGCAGACTGAGCTTGGAGATCAGCTGGTTGTCACCTTTGCCGTGATGGCAACCCCAAATGCCATGATCATTCTGGGCCTACCTGCTCTCCAGCAACTCCCTCTTGTCATCAAATATGCAGGACGCCCAATTTTTGAGGGATGCCCACCTGTCCAAGTTGTTGCCAAACCACCGTCTCTTGCTTTTGGTGACAGCATCCATTTTGCTGCTGGTACACTGGAACAGCAGGCTGCTGTCCGTCAACTGCTCCTCAAACTCAAAGACAACATGTTTGAGTGGTCAGGCAAATTTGGCCTCTTTCACAATTTTGTTGAAGACATTCCCCTCACTTCCACGGCCCCTGTTCAGGTTAAGCCGTACCATGAGCCAGTTGGCCTCCACCTGTCCTTCAAGGGAATTCTTGATGAGTACCTTTGCCGTCACATCATTGAGCCAGCATCTTCCCCACATTCTGCTCCAGCTTTTCTGGTTCCGAAGCATGGCTCCTCTCCCACTGCCACAGCCTCCAAACAATACTGCCTGTGCTGTGACTATTGTTGCATCAACCTCATCACTGAGGATTTAATGTTCCCAGTTTTTGATGTACAACAACTTTTGGATGCCTTGGGTTCCACCAACGGATTTTTTGCCACTGTTGATCTGCGCATGGGATATCATCATATCCCCCTCAGTGCTGCTGGGAAGCAAAAAACAGCCTTCAGCACCCCCATGGGCCAATTTCAGTTCTGCGTGCTGTCTTTCGGCATGAAGCACTCCCCCTGTGTTTTCCAACGTGCACTGCACTTGATCCTTTGTGACCTTGCCAGGAAGGCCTGCCTGGTCTACCTTGATGATATAATCATCTTTGGCTCTACTTTTGATGCCTTTCTGGCTAACTTGGAGGTAGTCCTTACAAAGTTGGCACAGGCTGGGGCCTCCATCAGCCTTGATAAAAGTCATTTCCTTGCCAAACAAGTCGAATTTCTTGGATTCATTGTTGACAAGTATTCTTGCCGACCTGCCCCTGAAACTGTAAGGGCCATCCATGAGTTTCCACAGCCAATCAGCCTGCAAGCTTTCTTGCGCTTCATTGGTCTGGCTTCTTATGTCCATCAGTATATCCCCAACTTTGCTGTACTGGAACGTTGTCTCCGCAAGACCGCACGTCTGGCCAACCAACCCCTGCATTGGACTACCAATGCTACCCAGGCATTTCAACAAGTCAAAGCAGCCATCACTGCAAGCACCATGCTCCGTCGTTTTGACCCCTATTTGTATACTGAGGTACACTGTGATGCCTCCAAAACTACACTTGGCGCAGTGTTGCTGCAGGGTACTGACCCCAACAATCTTCATGTGCTGGAGTATGCCAGCAAAACCCTGCAACCTGCCCAAACCCGCTATTCCAATTCAGAGCGGGAGCTTTAGGCCATTTGCTGGGCAGTTACCGACAAATTTTGCCCCTGCCTTGAGGGATGTGCCTTCACCCTGGCTACAGACCATCAAGCATTGTTGCATGAACTACGACTCAAGGAGCCATCCCGTTGCATGGTCTACTTCCTCCTCCAACTTGCCAGCTACAATTACACCCTGCGGCACATCAAGGGAACTGCCAACTGCGCTGCTGATGCCCTCAGTCGGGCCTTAGTACCCTTGGAGAATGTTGGCTCTCCCCCCACCCTACCCTCCTTGGATGGGTCTGCCACCTTATCAGTCCTGCCAAACCACAACCATACTGATTCTTCCTTGCAGCTCTGTGCTGTACAGAACACCCGAAAAAAAACATCCTCCATCACCAACAGCAAAGCTGCCTTATGAATCAGTGCCATCAACAACTGGGTCATGCTGGCTGAAAACCTGTGTTCCACACCCTCCGTCGCCGTTTTTTCTGGCCTCAGATGCAGCAAGCAGTTTTTCAACAGTTCCGCTTCTGCAAGCCATGCATCCGGTACAATGCCCCTGCTACTGCTGTGGGCACCGCCTTACAACCTCTCCAATCCACACACCCACGGCATATCCTGTGCATTGACGTTGAGCCTATGCCACAGGCTAGAGCACTTAAGTACATCTTCCTTGCTGTGGACCATTTTTCCAAATTTGCTATTGCCCAGCCTTCACACTCCGCTACTGCTTCTGGCATCATTCGTTTCCTTCATTCTGTCTTTCATCAACTTGGACCTTTTGAAATTCTTCTCTCTAACCCTGGTCCCCAGTTTTGTTCTCAACTCCTTGAAAATTTCTTACTCCACACAAATGTGCAACACTCCCTTACTGGTGCTCGACATTTTGAGGGCAATGGTTGCTTGGAACGTTCGGTGCGGACTCTTCAGGAAATTTTGGCCAAACTTGGGGCACAGAATCATAATTGGCCATCTTATCTGCCTGCTGCTCTCCAAGGTTACAATGCTCGCGCTCATTCCACCACTGCCACGGTACCTGCCGCTGATTTTTTTGGGACCCCAATCCATTTGCCTCTTGACAAGCATTTTCAAACACATGGGCCATTGCCAGCTGGCAAAAGGCCTCTGCCCGTCACCGCCCCAAGATTTTCACCCATGGCCAGACTGTGCTGCATTGTCCTCGGCGCCCATCCACCATGCGCCATGCCCGTGGTCGCCGGTTATTGCCCAAACGTCTGGGCCCATACATTATTCTTGAAGCTTACCCCCGCCAACGTTATCTCTGTACTGATGGCGTTACCCAACTGCTGCTTCCCGCCTGGGAACTCCACTCTTTTCAACCACCTTAATTCACTATCCTCCCTTGTTACTCCTCTTCAAAAAATGGGGGAGAGTTAGGGTAGAAGACTAGTGAAGGTTAATCAATCTCTTAGTAGTCAGTAAACAGAATATGAATATATGTGTATCTAATCCCCTAGACCAATTGTTATCATTATTATATGTCCTGGCACATTTCGTGACACTAAGCAAAGGTGGCACGACCGCCTGATTGCACGAGTCCACAACAATACAGGATGGGCTAGGGAGACCAAGTCTTGGTCACAAAAAAGTAGAAGACAAAAAGAGTTCACACGATTGAACGATTATCAAAAGACAAAAACTTTAATGAATTTATGGAGATAATTTTATTCTGACACTACTTCGCATTTCGAAGATTCTGCAAAATTTACCTCCTCTTCCGTGTTCTTCACCATCTTCCCGGCAGCCTTCCGAACACTGAGACGCCCGACTTCACTTGGGAAGTCATCCTTTGCCTCCTAATGAAACGAAGGGGATATCGAGTCAATAAATTAAAACCAACACCCGACAAAAGCTTACTGACTACTGTATCATAAAATATGCCCCACATTTACTCCCGCATCAGATGCTTCCAACTTGATTTTCCGTAAAACACAGGAAAACATCATCAGCTCAAATCAACATCTTCGCTTTCACAATGAAATAATTATCAACATCATACTGAAAACATTATTCTTTCAAGAAAAGATTTAAAAAAAAGGTAAAATCGTGGAACTAGAAACTGATTTACGATGAAGTTCAGACTCAATTAGTCAAAAGAAAAAGTTTAATCACATAGAACGAACTCAATTGAGAAGCGTGGTTTGATCGAGTAAAATATTTTTAAACATTAAGGCATCAGATTTACAATCATGAGGAAAATGTACGCCATGTGTACATAATTTGCACATCGAACCTGACGAATCTGAACCAACCTTTTTATTGGAAGCCCGATGAGCATTCCCACCGATTTCTCGATGAGAGTCACCGAACAACAGACCAGGAGCATTGTTTTTCAAATCCGTCGGAATAGCTTTCTCTGCTATCACGTCTCCGAATTTCAGCTTTTTCTGAATTTGACAACGAACGTAAACAAAGATTCATTCAGGCGCCGAAATCTTATCTTACTTGTACAAACATTCCAGCTTTCGGGGCCTCTGGCAGACTATCAGTAAATGGTTCATCATGATTATCATCCACAGCACAATGAAGACTTCCCAAAGTCTTCATCAATTCCTGCTTCTCTTGGGCTTTCAAGCCACCGGAAGAAACGATGTTTTCTGTCAAGCGACGAACTTCTTCCCACTGAAACAGGTAATTGATTTGAACATATCGAGTTACGACAATGTCAATTTCACGGAGGATGGAACAAACGTTCATTTTCATTGAAAATGAATTTCAAGTTGTTGATTCATGAAATTTAAAGAATTAAAAGAGACTTCAAATGAAAAACTCACTTCGGATTCATGTAGTTCGTAGTGATTTGGCATCCGAGGGAATGCTCTGATCAACGGTGCCATCACGTCGGAATAGTCTTCACTTCCGACGTGCTCCTTGACAAGCTCCAAGGTTTGAACGAGTAACACAATCACCATTGTACCAATTGGCTTCATCCCAATAGGAACAACGGATTTTTCTGAGGCAATCAATTCACAGCCTTTGACTAATAGCCACAAGTACAGTTCTCCTTGTTTCTTCGTCCCAAAATCGACGGAACCTACAACGTGGTTTAGCATGTGCACAAATTTCACCGACTCCGAGCTCTTCTGACCAAGCTTCCCGAATCTGTAAAATAGACCAGACACAATAGACAGTTGATCATTAATAAAGTCTTTCACGCGTCAAATGCATTTCCAAGTCCAGAAATACGAAATAATTCAGAAGTTACCAAAATAATTGACCTGGGCGTTGATTCGTCGACATTTTTGATCACTTCATAACACAGGGGGAACAAATACTTATTTTTTGGATTAAAAAAAAGTGAATCGACAAGAACCGCTTGATCTAACAATTCATAAATGCAAGCATAGGAGAGTTATCACAATTAGATAGCACAACATCCAAATTCCTCATTTATACAATTCGCCCCACTTCTGTGAGAGCTACCAAAAAAACGTAAAATCACACCTTACTCCAAGCCAGTCACAATAAAATACAAAAAGATTCAATTTTAGAAAACCAAGAAAATGGAGATTTGGTCAAGTATCGCACATACTTCCAAAACCAATTTTAAAAGAGCACTAAACAAGATAAAAAGAAATAGGCTTACTCATTCCATTCAATGGGTCCAAACGCTTTCTCACAGATTCGCTGAGCGTGCAAATGAGCCCAGTTCGCAACATAATCAGCCCATTCCTTAGGGTATTGCACGATAATTTCATCCAGAGCATCGAACGACGTCTTTCTCCCCACCGCAACGACCAAATTTTTGAATTCTTCGTTTTCGAATTCATTTCGTGGGCGTAGCGTCTTGAAAGTTGCACCCAACAATTTTTGTCGTCTGGATTCATTCAAGGTTTCTGCACTACTGAGCTCCACGTAGGCACCCATAATTCGACAGCCCAAAGTTGGATTCAACAATCGACTTGATCTCAAGGAATCTATCACAGATAGGAACTGATTCGATACCCTCGCATTCAGTGTTTCTTCTCCGAGGATTTCGAATAACGTCTTCCATACTGTGACGATCGCCTCGATGTCTTCTAGGTCACTTTCTGGAGCGTACAATTTTTTTGCTTTTCCAGACAACTTGTTGAACACTGTCGAGGATTGAACAGTTTTCAGAATCATTCCCTTAAGAGAAACGTCATCGGGAAACTTCGAATGAAGTTCTCGGAGCAGAGAAACCCCGACTTTCGTATTCTCCATATCATCACAACTGAGTAAATTTTCGAGAGCTTTATACGCTTTCACGAGGTCGTCTTTCGTGTCCAAATCAGGAAGTTTAATTTCATCCCACCAAATCTTCATCACTGCAGCGTAATTCATCCACAATTTCGGATTCGATGTTTGCAACAACACTGATCCGAGATCGGAAAGTACTGCTAACTTCAGCGATTTGGATATGTTTTCAGCATACTGCTTGAACAGTTCAAGTACGGCAAAGAGTAGACTCTCGCTCCGGCCACATCTATGGATGGCTGTCTTCAACAATTTGCTCGTCAGACGTGGATTGCCGACTTCTTTTTCCCAATTCGGTTCTTTCAAACATTCCTGCAACGCAGCGAGGATATCAGCATGCTCCGTTTGAAGATTTTTGAAGAGATCAACAAGCAGCGCGCGGAGATAATCTCCGTTATTCATAACAAATATATCAATTCAGCAAAATCACCTGCAATGCAAGAAAGAACCGAGTGAATTTCATCAAAAAGGACTCAGAATACACTGGGAATTGTATGAAGCCATTCGCAGTTGAGATGAAAATGAGGCGGGGGTGTCATCGAAGGAATAAAAAAATATTAAATAACACCGTCGTGTCCAGCGCATCGCTTGGGATCACTTGGAAATGAACGCACGAATGGATTCTTACGCGGTCGACACATAGTCCAGAGATTTTCAGAATTTCTGCCGCGTATTCGGTTAATTATTTCAGGTACAGTAGTTTAACTAATTAGAACACGCGAAACGTCCGCAGAATGGAATTCACATCATGAAACTGAAAATCTCACACTTGACTAATTTAGAAGGATTCTCACACGTAAGCTCACAGCTCAGGCATAATGACTCTGTAAGGACACGTGTCAACGGTACAATTGTCCACCAGCTTTAATGGTTAACAAAATGGCAATTGACCAGTTCCCGACTTCCGGTTGTCACCCCACGCGACGAACAACGCGAGGGCGGAATCAGAAGCCCGCGTTCGTTCACAAATGACTGGCATACTACCGGGCAAACTAGGAAGACCGGTTTCGATTATTGTTCACTAGATGTCGTACACATCACTCGGGATCAATTCCGATTGGACTGCCAACATTTTTAATGGGATTTACAGTATTTCGTCTAAATAAAACAGAATTCATGTAAAATTTCAAGTTTTGCAACACGACTCACTGTGTTGAAGAACTACGAGACCAACATTTATTTTATACAGCCTCAAAACTGATCTGCACAGCCGCGCGCTGCAGCACTCCATCAGAAGATTAAAAAAAATACAATACCACTTTTAAATAATGCTGCCAAGTATTGTATTCTAACAATGAATAGGACGGTATTCCACCATGAACAATTTATAAATTATGAGCTGCTGCGCTACTATATCAGCGTGAAATGACCAATTCGACCGAATTTGAATGAAGTTTAGTATTCGCATTTGCCTAATACAGTATATCAGTATACAGCACTGTACTGTATATGCTTTTGAAGTGACAGTATTTATAAATAAACATTCAGCGTCAGAAGCAGCAGTTACAGTATATTGCTTACGCTTTTTCTATGATGTATATAATCATTTAAATTGAGAAGAATCAATGTTCTTCTGTTTCAAACAATATGATCAAGAGTATATGCTGTCCTTATAACTGCAGCATAGTTGGTATACAAGTACATTTTTTCGCATAACTAAAAATTATATGAATTAATAACAACAAAAAGAGAAAATCTTTCAACTTATCAGCAGCGCTTAATTTTGTACCTTTTCTGCTGGGCGCTTTATGTTGATCAATGTTGTTTATTCTTCATTGATATAGTCTATTTACTTTTTATATCCAGTCCTTCCTCGTATTTTACGACCCAATAGCTCGCATTTGGTTTTACGAAAGCAAACTCTTATAATTCGCTAAAATGTAAAGTGCACCCATAAAAGATTCAAAGAGCGAATTATTTTCCGTCGAAGAATGATGAAGTCGTATAACATCATATACTGTACTGTATATGCGTTCCCTTTCGCTGACGGAAGAATGACTAAAATAAAAGGAGAACTAAGAAAACTCCCACGAAATGTCTGAATTGCAAAACATCAAGGTGAGAGAAAAGAGATATGGGACAGGAAGAGAGTCTTTGGTTGAAATGGCTTTTCAACGTTAGAAAATTGTTCCATTTTCTTTCAAGGTCTTTTCAGCTCCCAGTGAGAAATTCCATTCCGCCTTCAAACCGTTGTCAAAACGATCAAACATATTTGTTTTAAAGATGGAAACCTTGCTTTGAATATACACAGTATAACAGAGAAAAAGGATGAAACGACTCACCTATTTGAGTATGCAACAACAGAAAGAGGCCGCTTTTTCAAGAGAACCAGCATCAATTTCACCCATATCTGAAACCTTCCTTCAGCTTTGAAATTTTCTCTCAATCGGGGATTAAAAATCAGCAGCTTGAAATCAACTCTGCAATCCATTTTTCTTGGTCCTTCAAAATTATTTGTTTGTTCAGAGGGTATATAGAGAAAAGGCTCAGTTTTCTTATTTCTGAAGAAATAATATAAGCCACAATACGTGGGAAAATCTTATCTTGTATAAAAATTAATGTTTTAAAAACTATTTCACCTTTCCAAACAGAACCTGAAATCTGAAATATAACCATAGCACTTTTTTGTTGCATTAATTTCCATTTATTGAAGGCCGGCCAAATTTGTTAAATCCAGCAGCACGCGTTTCAAACTGAGGAGCGCAAAATCCCTTAAAAGCTATGAAAAAGGAAAAAGTAAATATTGTAATGTATTAAAAAGATAACCATACATGTTGTAATACTGTATAAAGAAATAGGCGTAATGGAACCAAATCCAAAACAGGCAACTCTTGTAGGGCATAGGCCCACAAAGAATGAATATTGAAGCAATAAATAAATGATATCAAACAATCCAAGGGGATTCTCAGTAGAATCCCAAAAGACAAGAATAATTGTATTTCACATGAATTGCAAAGAATTCCAAATTCACACAAGCAAAATGACAGCAAATAGCAACTGTTTGGGATGAAAGTTAGATTGAGACTGCTGAGATCAGAGAGAAAAAAAGGTCTGAGGAAGACAAGAATTGCACCATCAAAGCCAAGATAGAAAAACAGGTGTATAGTGCTGATTATCACCTGATCACCAGGAATTCCTGGTGTTCACCTGATCAGTGCTTCTGCACATCAACTTCCTTTGGTACCCTGGTCTCATAGGATGCAGGGAATTGTTTCCTACAACTTCTACAACATCATTATTTTCTCAAAAAAGAAAAATAAAATTGGATTTTTAAAATTTTGTATGAATGAATGAACAGAATGCTTTATTTGCTGCTTTTCAGCATTCACAAGGTGCAATCAAGATTTCCACAACCACGGCTGGATTAAACCACATTCTGGCCTGATGCTGAGCAAAAACTGGGCTTAATATTTCGTTGTAAGAAGGAAATGTGAATTTTTCATCACATAATTAATAAATATAATTTGTATAGAGAACAAAGGATACCTGAGGCTAGAATTTAGCCAAACATAGATAAGATCAAATCCCATCACAATGAAACTCATAACAATACATTTTTCTTATCATCAATTTTTCATGGTCTTGGCAGTTTCTCCTTAGGCACCATGTTATAGGTATCTCATTTTTATGAACTCATTTTAGACTTTAATCTCATCATGATACAACTCTGGGCTTGATTTTGTGCATAGGCTATATAGCAATTATTTCATAAATGATAGAAGGAATGAAAAAAATTAAAAGGTCCAATTTCTTGAAGGACTAAAGATTTTTGTTGAGAAGGCTAGGTGTTCAAAAAATGCACAACATGGCATGCATCTTGGAAATTCTTTGACTACATTTTAAATTTTATGCCTTTCTTTCAAAACAACAGTATACAGTTCTAGAAAATATGTTCATCCATTTAAATGAAGAGACAGGTATGAGCAAATAAGTTGACTCAGGAGGAAGTACGGAATTTATACTAGTACAAAGGCAGGTTTAATGAAATGCAATAACTATTTCTTTCAGAACTTTTCTCTGCATTTTGTCAAAATGCTTACAAATCATAACAGGTCTTGATTTAGCTGTTTCAGATGCACAGTACTCTAAAACTATGGGGCCTTTTTCAATGAAATGGAGTCATAGGCCCACAAAGAATGAATATTGAAGCAATAAATAAATGATATCAAACAATCCAAGGGGATTCTCAGTAGAATCCCAAAATATGTATATGCTTCAACATGAAACTCAGTGCATTTGAGAGTTAATTTGATTTGTTTGGTTACAAATGGGCACAATAATATCAGTTGTTCCAAAAAAAAATGCATGATGATTAAGTAAGCAGTGGTGGCCTTAGGGTGGGGCAAGAGGGGCGGCTGCCCCAGGCCCTGCGCTTGAGGGGGCCCTGCACTTGAGGAGGGCCCTGCTGTACTATGGCTCATATGGAGCATAATTTTGGAGATTTTGATTATTTGTTTTGACATATTTCAGACTCCATTTCATTGAAAAAGGATCACCCCATCACCTATAAAGGCTACCTTGCCAAAAACAAAAATTGCCTTGCACATAACACATTTAACCTTGTCTATTAGACAATAAGCAACCCAATGTTAAGTAAAAATTTGTAACATACAACTTAGCCTATAACATATTGAATCAGAACTCTTAACCAGAAAGCATAAATTAGACACAGTATCTAATCCACAATGAATCAAAGAACTTCTACAACATCTATGAAAAAAATTGTCCAATATTCTTCAACAGAAATTTCCAAACAAATACCAGGAGCAATTGCTGCATGTTAAAATGGGAAAACTAATATGGCAGGTATGTAAGTATATGACATGACAAAAGCACATTACTACCCAGCAAATAATTTGTTAGGGGTATTGCTGCGCGTAACAGTTACACATTCAAAATGCATTTGTTATGCATAACTTTTATGCCCAGCTTCTTCTGAAACACCTTTCTTTTTTTCTTTGTTTTCTGTGTTGCTGTACTGAAAGTTTTTTCTGAAATGCATTCAGAATTCATTTTTAATGCATTCTGCAGTTATGCCTATACTTTAAAAATTTTTGATGAACTTTTCTTGAGTGTAGCAGGCAGGCGTTTTGAAACACCTGCCTGCTACACTCCAGAATTTCAATTCTTTCAGATTTTCCTGGGTGTATCATGGAGCATTTTAAAATGCTCTGTGTTACACGCAGGGAAAATCTGAAATAAAAAGTTTTTAGCATTGTAACAGACAGGCGTTTTAAAATGCCTGCCTGTTGCAACCAAGGGAAATCTGTAGAAAACAGTTTTTAGCCTAGTAACAGACAGGCGTTTTGAAACACCTGTCTGTTACAACCAAGGAAAATCTGAAATAAAAAGTTTTTAGCATTGTAAAAGACAGGCATTTCAAAATGCCTGTCTGTTCCATTCTTTAAAAATTATTATGTCTATATAACAGTATTTTTAACTGCAAAATTTTTATTTTGCAATTTTCTATAACTGCAACAAACTGATGCAACAAACATAGATAACTGCAACATTTTGTTTGTTGCATCAGTTTGTTGCAGTTATAGAAAACCTCAAAATAAAAAGTTTCAAGTTAAAACTACTGTTATATAGAAAGAATAGTTTTTAAAGAATGTAACAGGCTGGTGTTACAAAATACTCCATGCTACAACCAAGGAAACATGGAAATGAACAGTTTTTGGCTTTGTAACAGCCAGGTGTTTTTAAATGCCTATCTGTTACAATGCCAAAAACTGTTTATTTCAGATATATACTGTAATACCATCTGGTACATGATACCTGGTATTATATGCCCTGGTATTATTACTGAGTTATTATCACCTCAGTAATAATACCAAGGTATGGTGGCACAGTTGATATGACTTTGGGCTCAGGAATGTTTGTTTGAAGTTTGAATCCCAAGAGGGATAGTCATTTATTTCCTTGTCAGAGTGTGTGTGTGTGTGTGCATGTGTGTGTAGTGTGTGTAATGTGTGCAATGTGCATAATGAGTCCAGTCTGTGTTTGTGAGAATATTTTTTAAAGTTGTGGGTTTCTTTATAACAATTTTTTTAAATGCGTATCCAATGAGTTTCTGCATTATAATTGATCCTATCCAGGCATAACTTCAGTTACACCTGGATAAATACCTAGCTGTAACTAGAGGGCGTTTCAAAATGCCTATCTGTTACGCATTATTCAAAATCCCAGGTAGGCATAACATAGAGGAGCTTGAAATGCATAGCATTTTGGGCTAGAATTGCATTTAAAACGCATTTCAAAATGCCCAAATTATTTGCTGGGTACTAAGATAAAACTGCTTTTACAATCAATAGTTGTGCACTTTAAACCTAAAAGCCTAAAAAGTTATAAAAATATCAAAATATTATAAGAAAATCATGGTGAGTTATTTGCTTATTTCAAACAAAACGCCTCTTGCAGTTATACATTTAACAACAAGTTCAAAAACTGCCCTTGAATTTGAGGAACATAAATAAAGTGAGATCCGTGAAGGTCAAAGGATTTTTTGTGGTTTTCATGCAAGCCAAACTTTGATGAAAATAAAGCTTGGAGGCATAAAAAAACCAAGGAACCAGCAGTGCAAATTTGTGTAGATGTCATTTAATTTTTCTAAAAAAACAATGGGACACTAAATTATGTTGCATAACCCAATTTCCAAATTTATCAGCTTCAATTCAAAATATCCGTATGATATTCCATTGTGCAGCATGTATGAAAGCATTAGATTCGCAATCTACTTTGACGGGGTGTAAAGACGCAAAGGTACGTCAACCTGTTGAGGTGTTGGTAGCTTCCAAGATATTTATTTTTAAGCCATGGACTGATGTTTTCTGGCCACTGGCCTCCGAAATTCTTTCTTAGCAATTGGTGGAACTTTCGGGGTCGTAAATCCTGTTCCAATTCGAAATTCAAGTTAGCAGGCGGTAATTTGCGGTTTCAGTAAAAGGATAACAGGTCAGGTATATACTGTGCAATATTTTATTGCCACAAACCTGGCACTAATTTCTTCTACTCACGCACAAAATGCATGTATAGGAAACCAATTCAATCAATCAATCAATTGATCAATCAAACAAACAATACCGTTTCTGCCTAAAAAATAAACAAAAACAGAAAATAAAAATATACACAGTTCACATCACACAACAATATACATCAAACAATTTTGTGGCCTCTTGTATTTTGCTTTAATGCAAACATAGCAGAGAAAAATTTAGTTTGAGGAATTTTGCATGAAAATTTTGAACTGAAATATTAATGCCACTCAAAGTCACAAGATTAAACACACTTTGATTTTCTAGGCTCACATTGTAAAAAAGCGCGTACAAAAAAATGCACAGCAACACAATTTTGGTAGCCCATGAAGTCTCGAGGAGTGAATAAAAAGTTGTGGACAGAGCAGCTTAAATACATGCCAGTCTAGAGCAACACCCCTGCATTTATGCACGCAAATCTTCACAACAAACTTCCGCCACCAACTTCCGGGTGCCAATTTTCCTCTCATTAGAGTTCAATGCCCCCTGGTATTGGGAAGAGCCTTAACGGACTATTGGCCCCAGTTTTAGCACTCTAATTTGACGACGTTGCTGCCAACAGCCAATGTCCTAGGGAAAGAAATTTTACAGCCCAGAAATTCTTCGTAACGTTTTTGTGAGCCAGTTTTTTCAACCCTCATGTAATATGGGGTGGGTGGCAAACACTTCCGCCGGAAATTTGAGTGCACAAAGCAGTGCTGCGTCGCAAATTTCTGTTTTCAGGGTAATTTATTACCAGACTTCCAATGGAAGTATATTCACAAAGACTTCCGAATTTTAACGGTTTGACTTCTATACAATTCCAGAGTAGCATTTCTGATTATGGCTAACAAATTTTCCTCAGTGCATGAAGATTAAAAATTGCTTGACAAGACCAAGTACTTGAACTTTCACACATGTATTTCAAGACAATACTTTGAAAATGCCTATCAAATAAGCTTCTGTGCAAAAATTTGGTCCCTTAAAATTGAACTTGAAAGGAACAAAGTCATAAGAACAAAATTCAATTTCACATTCAAAGTTTTATAACTATCCTGCCTCATGGAATTGCTGCAAACTGTTCTGAAAATGTAAAAGTGAGATATTTTAAATTTTTCAAATTTTTTAATCAGTAGATTTTAGTGTTCTTCAAATTTTTGATGTTGCTTTTTCCTCCAGTCAATTTCTTACCTCTAAATCTAACGGAGTCTTTTTTTCAGGTTTGATTTCAGAATTTGCTGTGAAGGATGTATACGTGGGAAGAATAAAGGTACTGTATTAGAACAAAAGAGCAATGGGACTTGTTACACTGTCTTACCCTTCACATACCTATATACAGTACATACGAGAAACTTCATTTTTGTGGATGTTTCATTTAGGAATTTGCAGTTAATACTGCAGAAGTTATACGAGAAAAATATTGAAAATTCTTGTCCACATCATCTGTTACCC